>CAJNOJ010000302.1:61658-120215 GCA_905250025.1 Adineta ricciae | reverse complement strand
TGGTAGTGGGTGTGACTGGTGTGACTGGTACTACACCGTCAAGGCTGAACAATCCGTATGGAATTCGTTTGGACAAAAGTGGAAACTTGTACGTTGCTGACTATACAAACGATCGCGTTCAGCGTTTCACTCTTGACAATAGTTCTTGTTAGAACTTTCTTTTGACTTTCGACATGATGATTCGATTAATAAAATCAATATCTTAATGGTTTTTCTTGTTGTTATTTGCCTCTGTTGATTACGATATATGAGTATCATACGGTCTTTTCGAGAAAACAGAAAGAGAAAGCAAAATGCAAATCGAAATCAGAACGTTTCGTGTAGACTTACTGTTTATTTTTGGAATTGATGATTCAAAATGGACAATTTCATCTTCGACACGTGATGGGAGTATAGAATAGACCGATGCATTTTGCATTGACAAAAACGAGTTTAAGCAAAATAAACTATTGTAAAAATTTCAATGTGCATGGAATATGAGAAGGTGAAAGATAAAAAGAAAAGTTATTTTCCTCTACTAGATATATGAGGACATTTTTCGACGAACGCTCTTGAATGTCAACATTCAAATCGTTTCGATACAGTAGTTATCGATTGTATTCGCATCTGCTTCTTATATATTTGTTTATCAATGATATGTAAAATAGTTTACAATTATATTCAACAATCATTTAGCCAATATTTTAACAGATGATGACTGTGGCTTAGCAGCCATGTCTTTTTTATATTCAATTTACTGTGTCAGTATGAGTTCACAAGTAGATCATTTGAATAGACACCAAGAAGGTACTTAGAAAAGAAATTTATGCACATCGAGTTGTATGCATAAGGTTGTAGAACAGAACAGGGAGAGATGTATGTGGCATATGGTAGAGTGAAAGAAAGAAGCATATATTGATGACTAGATTTGTACACGAATAACATCTGTTAGTGGTGGATATTATCGAATATGTATATTCTACTATATTCTCTTACTTATGATTCATTTCTAGTCTAATCCAATCATTCCTTGAAACAGTTAAAGTAAAGTATATATGTAGTAAAATTGCGCAAAATGGAAGAGGAAAACGGAACGTTGCGTTGGTAGACGTTTAGGTGGAGTTGAGCGAATTTTAGTTGAGAATATGATCGGGATAATTTGATCCGTCACAGAGAAAGAGAAATGATTCGATACGGCTGGTGAAACAGGACCGGTTTCTATCACAATCAATGAATCAGTAGTCAAAAACTGTTGGTTTAGTGTATTTTGAATTGAGTTCCTGGAATTTTTTGTTGATTGGTGAGAATGATTCTTTAAGAAGATTTTAAGCTTAACTTTTTTCGTGATTTTCGGTTCACAGAGTAGCTTGAGCGGTGAAAGTGTTGTTCGATTACATAGCGTACTGCATGCTCAGATATAGGAAATTCTTGCAGCATGTGTTCGTAATCTTGATTTGCAGTTGGTACCTTATTTTGGTGTTGATTTGTATCTTCACTAGATAGAGACACGCTGGATGATGTAGTATTTTCCAAACTTTTATTTGTATTTATTGTTATATTATTATTGCCGTCGTTATAACTTGTTTTTTTGCAGGTGGTGATGATTTTTCGAACTATTCTATCCTTTGCTGCCTCGATGACCCATCTGATAAATCATCACTAAGTTGCCGTTCATAAATGTACGAGATATATTTTTTGCTCTTCTATTCTTCCACCTGTTCACATGTTGTCATTCGGTTTCGTTCTCGTCGTGTGTGATGCTTGATTCATTGTTCGACTGTGGTCTGTTTTGTTTGATGTTTTATCGCTGACGTCATTACGACGTATTATATTTTTCGGTTGTGTAGGTGTTTCATCGGTCATTAACATTGGTTCCTCGTCGTCTGCGGTTTCGCGTTCACCTGGGTACTGACTTTTAGGTGTTCGTTCCTGAACACATGAAGTGCTTCGTGAATTGTAGGCTTTACCTTTTTAAACAAATTCTTCACTTTCGACTAGTTTGCCTTTCATATTGGTTGTGATTGTTGCATAGTCGTTGTATGTCGATGTTTATATTCTGATAATAAACTTATAGTTGCTAGTGTACTAATTCTTTATTGATAATGATTATGCATATATTACTTAGAAATAGCACGTTGTATTTAGCTATATATTTTTTGGTTGAAAAGTCAACAATTAAACTTAATTATTGAACTTACCAATCAAGTATCTGTATTGCAAAACTTTATACTGATGCAACCAATCAATTTAGAACGTAATGAACAAAAGGAAATTTTCTTGTTGAACTCTGTTAACGAACCATTTATGCTGGTAACTCAAAATGATCCATTTGTTCGTCGATTATGTTAACAACACGTTTATTCTCATTTTTAAATCCGAATTATTACAAGTATTAGTTAGCTGTCATGAATTATTTTTTCTTTCGAATTCACCAAGGTACACGCTGTTAATTTAACGAATTGTATACACTTTTTCTCACACGACAGTTTAATCTGAAAAGTCTTTGCTAAGATGACACTATATCAGTCATATAGGTTAACCAGTTAGGATGATTAGCATCCTGATTTTCTGCGTACATGAACACGATTGATGGAGAAGTTATTAGATGATGCATATGTTATACAAACAGGAAACCCTCTTCGATAGCAACATGATACAAACTCTCTCAATCAAACATGCGTCACAAAGAGAATAACGTTTTGTATCAAACGCGTTGATAGTGTCACTGCAACACCAATAAGAAGGTATGAAAATTTTCTACGAACTCTGAGTTTCATTAAAATATATTGCTAATATGCTACACAAGTGTAAATGTTGTTAAAGATGTTGCATTGTAAAATACTTTTTAAACTACAAAATTTGCGATTCTTCGGAGTAACATGACCTTCAAGATTGCATATTACCTCCGGTGAAATTTTGCTGAAAAATACCTTTCTCTCGAAACAAAGAAAACCATTCTATTCACCATTTTTACACCTCGTACCAATATCTTTTATGACAACTCTAATTAATCAAAATTATCAGATTCCGTAGAAAAAACGCTCATTTCCTCCTTCATCTTTCACTATTACCGGTATTGCTGCACGTTTCATCGCCCATAGCATTTGTACTGGCTTTTTATTCTATATAATTATTCAGAAAATGGAATGAGAACAGTTATTTCTTTATAAATTAGCTCCAATATCAACCATGTTTCAAGCATATATTCTCTTCTCCGTTATTTCTTTCGTCAATTGTATTTTACTCGGCAAAATCGATAATTTCGTCATTATTGGAGACGCTGATAAGACTATATTGAACATAACTAGGAATGAATGTATCTGTGACATGATACAATCGAATCATTCAACATCAGCATTCAATTATTACTCAAATAATCAAACTTGTCAACTGTTCTATTCGAACGTCACTTTCATCTATGTCCAATATCAACTGAATACCGTTATTTTATTCGTTAATCAATCAAATCTAGCTATTCAGTTAGGTAACTATGAAGATAATGCCTTTCTCTAACGATTCTATTCTGAAATTCTTCATTTCAGCAAGATCAGTCGTACGACCAACAGTGTGTCCATCCGCTGTTTGGAATCCCAATGGCACTACTATTGCCGGATCAGCCAGTGGTAATAGTGGATCATCTTCATCACAACTCAACAATCCATTCGATATCGCAGTCGATTCAGCACTGAGCCTGTATGTGGCCGATTATTCAAACTATCGTGTCATGAAATGGATTAATGGCAGTGCTAATAGTACAGTTGTCGGCCCACAATTAGGCTTCGGCGTCGGTCCAGATACACAACACCTGCACAGTGCCACAGCACTTTATTTAGATTCGACGGAGTCAAATCTGTACATAGCCGACACGCACAACTGTCGCGTTCTCAAGTGGAATATGGTATCGAACAATGTCACAGTGGCTGTCGGAGGTTCAGGGTGTGGATCTTCATTGAACACTTTTTATTGGAGTGATGGGATATATGTTGATCGTTAGTATTCATTCTTTTCTTGTTTTCTGTTGTCTAATCCACCATCTTTTTCTGTTGTGAATAGGGTTCAGCAATATCTATGTTTCGGACTGTAACAATGATCGAGTACTCAAGTTTCCTCCTAACTCGACTTCTTCCACACTGAGTGTCATAGTCGCTGGGACTGGCACTGCAGGTAGTGCGTTGAATCAACTAAACACACCCAGTGGTATTTTTGTTGATGAAAGTGACAACGATACATTGTACGTTGTTGATCGCTTGAATAATCGAGTGATGAAATATCGTGCTAATGATACGAATGGAACAGTGGTTGCTGGTGGTAATGGTCTTGGTAGCTCGTTCAACCAATTGTACGATCCACGAGATGTCTATGTTGACTCGTTCGGTACAGTTTATGTTAGTGACACTGCAAATCACCGAATCATGAAATGGGTGAAAAATGCAAAAAATGGAACGTTGGTAGTGGGTGTGACTGGTGTGACTGGTACTACACCGTCAAGGCTGAACAATCCGTATGGAATTCGTTTGGACAAAAGTGGAAACTTGTACGTTGCTGACTATACAAACGATCGCGTTCAACGTTTCACCATTGACAATAGTTCTTGTTAGACTTCTGAGACGTTGCGCTACTAAACATCGGATAGTTTAAAATCAAATCGTTACTTCTGTGATGATACATGATTTTTCATTTTCTAATAAAATAAAAAGAAATGCGGAAGCATTTTCATGTTAGTTAAGTCAAGTTTGAAGAGGGTGTGGATTGCCTTGAAAAACTAAGCTAACATATGTGATATAGGATATTTTTTCGCGTCACTCTCTGTGTGGCACCAATCGATATAATGCTCGTTCATTGTAGTTATAGGCTCACCCTAATCTATTATATAGCACATTGATGATTACTATACAGAAACTGGTTAACGAAAATATCCTGTAAATCATTTAAAACATAAGAGACCCTCCTTGAACTTCGTCGCAACTGAATCCGTAGTGCTCTGCGACGTGATTCGCATAAAGCTTTTCCCAATACATTTCCATCTGTTTTAAATTAATATGCATAATTTGATCCATTCATTTTTTTTCTCGCTACCTTGTTCTGGTACGATCCATAGCAAACTGTTCCTGCAGTAAAGAATCGTCATTTAAATTCGACATTGATTTTAAATATTTTTTTCAATACGTGTAACATGAATTCTCCAATAATCGCTCATCGTGAAATCTTTTCGATAGAATAAGCTTCTGCAACATAATGAATTCAGAATCATTTTAAATATATGCATTTTTCTGTTTGTTGTTTCATCTTTCGATGTTTTTAACATAGGTGATTTTCTTTTGGAAAAGAAAAACTTCATTTCTGGATATGCTTTAATTCATCAATTATCACACATCTTCTTTTCGTATTTAAGCGCTTTGATCAAGAAAAGTAATCGAATACGGAAAAAAGACTTTCATTTTCTTTTCTTACATGTTCCACCACCTGCAACATGGTTTATTGTAGCAGTCATGCATTTTTTTCTATCACATAATATTTGCAGTTGTGTTTTCATCTCGACGAAAACATTCAAAGAATAGAATAAGAAAAAACATTCCTTCAACACTTTTAACCGATCAAAAATGCTTCAAACATGTGTTCTTTTCTCCATGATTTCATAGCTCTATTGTATTTTACTCGGCAAAATCGACGATTTTATCATCACTGGACACGTTGATCTGGTCTTGTTCAACAAAACAAGAAGTGAATGTGTCTGTGAGATGATACAATCGGATCATTCGATATCAGCTTTGAATAATTAGTCAGATGATCAAATATGGCAACTGTTTTATCCGAACGTCTCTACCAGTGATACTCAACATCTGCTCAATACTTCTCTTCTATGATTAAATCACTCAGACTTGATTATCCAATTAGATGAGTGTTGCTCAATGTACTCAAATCGATCTTGTCAGAGAAAAACTATCTTTCACGAACGATTCTGTTACAAAATTCTTCCTTCTAGCCAGAACCATCGTACGATGGCTCAATGGCAGTTTGAATGATAAAGGTTTAGATAATATTACAATTGTTGATGGAGATTCGGAGTGTGGATCTTCGTTGAACACTTTAATGGAAACGTTGGAATATATGTTGGTCGCCACTTTCTGTCCTTTTGTTACTTCCTAATACGAAATTTTATCAATTTTTCTATTATTTATAGGATTTGATTACCTTTATCTATCAGACTTTTGTCACCATGAAGTTGTTAAATTCTCACCGAATTCAAATCCATCCACACTAGGTACGATAGTTGCTGGCAATGGTTCGCAAAGAAATGCCTTCGATCGATGATATACACCCACTGACATTTATGTTGATGAATCTGATAACGATATACCGTACATTCCCGATTGCTGCAATCATCGTGTGTTCGAATGGTTTGTGAATAGTACAAATGGAACATTGATTGTCGATGGTAATGGTCAAGACTGGTCGTAAAATCAATCGAATTATCCACGATATGTTTATGTAGACTCGTTTGGCGGTCTATGTCAGTGACGCTTCAAATCACAAAAACCATGAAATGGCTAAAGAATGCGAACAATGGAACGCTGCTGTGACACCATCACTGCTGACCAAAGATGGCAACTTGTACATGGTTGACCATAGCAATGATCTCGTCCAGTGACTTGCTATTGATAATAGCTTTTGTTAGAGACACCTTTTGGATTTCTAAGGAGTAGTTGACTAAAATGCTCTCGAATAGTGTCAATCTCTTGCTGGCTTTTTGTATCGTTGTTTTCTTCTTTCCCTTTGGAGCATGTCACTTTCAAATGCTTTTTTCTACAAATGAAAAGTAAAGTGAAAGTGCTTCAATGTCATTTAGGGAAATTTTTCAGTTATTATGACTTGATTTTTCTATAGACACGCAGTTACATTGGTTTGGTACGCTTTATTTTTCTGAAGATAAAATGCATATATATTAACTTTCATGTACCCTGCTCTTATCATTCATTGCATAATAAAATGATATTGCGGATTTTCAACACTAATCAAGTCACCAGCGCTAATCTTACTGCTCTTTTGCGAATTACAATCGGGTAGTATTTTCAAGCCTGCAATTGAACTTTGTTACAAAAATAGCAATTTGTCAAGAGATAGGAGTTGTAATCGTAATTATTAACGTTCGCAGTCTCGACTCACTTAGCCTTCAACTGTGAAGGGTTGGTACTTCTTTCTGAGTGTCAAATAGTAACGCAACTTGATGCAACCACATAATATAAAGTACCAATTCAGATCTATTTATTCAAATCATATTACAGATACTGGCAAAAAAGAATGATCAAATTTTTCCTGTAGCACTTGAAAACGCAACTCTGATAATCCGCAAAAAAAGTGATTGAAACTCTTCCCTTTCTACTTTTCTTCGTGCTGTGGATAATACACAAAATCGGATTCAATTGTATATTTTTATTGAACACAGCACTAGAAAGAATAATGTGTAGAATGATAAAAATGAACGGAATCAAAGCTTTCAAAATGTTTAAGACTGGAAAAAAAGAAAAATACAATGAAATCATTAGGCATTGCAATGTTAACAATTGAGCAATCGTTCAGTTTTTTCTCGTCTCTGAAAAATAAATAAGGCAATGTAAAGCACAACTGTTGTTTTTACACATTCAATAAGCAATACACACGTGTGTCTATATCAATAAGATCGATTATCGAAAAAGCCGCTGTTGACATTTCCTTCAATGAGTCATTGATAGCAGCTATCGTCATCTGAGCGGTGCTAGCTGCTCTTAGACCTCATCCAACTACTGGAATAAATTGAGCGGATTCTTCGATAATCGTTTTTGTAGTGCGCTCTTTGGAGAAGTCAAACAGAATTTGTTTCACACTATTTTTGAGTAAGCCAAACATCCATTTGCCTGTAAGTTTTGCATAACTTTCATCTAAGGACAAGTTTTGACGTCTTGCCAGCTTTTGTAAAGACACGTCATCTAGACCCAGATGATCTCTATACTCAGCTATGGTGTCGCTTATCAAGATATAATCAATTAGCAATGACAGACCGAAGACTGGAACTGGAATGGTACATACTCCTAGAAATATTAAAAAGAAGGTTTTTATATGAGGAAAAAACCTATTTCAGAATTCATGTGAAAACCTGCGCTAAGCAAACCAATCATCCATACTCTTGATCGTAAGGCTTCGACTTTTGCTTTAATTCCTTCTGAAAGTAGGAGAAATACAAAACTCTCTGTGGAACAGAATGATAGACTGGCTACCTTTGTTGGTCATTGTCATTGACATAATCATGGCTTGTCGTTTGTAAATTGGAAATGATTCGATTAATGTTCGTTCCATTAGCGCGTAGTCAAACCTTCGTGTATTTTCGAGAAGACCGGAAATGACAAAAACTTTTGCTGTGGAATCAACTCTTTTGATATATTTAAGACATTCCTGTTTAATTTTCTGTAAAATTTTTTCTTCATTGAAAGTCTCTGGATGATCACGTTTCTCATTAACTAGATCTTCGTCAACTTTGGAACGAACAAAAAAAGAACGCTTTGCCATATGTTTTCTGTTCTTGTGATAACCACAAATCATTTTCTGTGAATCGTTTACTGCTGACAATAATGAAGAAGTCATACTTCTGGTAATTAACCAATTTCAAGTAGTTTTCTTTTGGAAAATTCGGTGTGCCAACCCCCTAAATTTATGCCGAATACGAGAATTGCACTCTAAGTATTTTGATGATGCGGAATTACATACCGTTAAATCATAAAATTTCAAATTTTTCTTCTTCGGATGTGAATATCTCTGGATTTCCATTGTTGTTTCTGTTGGACCTATAGCAGCGGCGCCAACGTCATCTCGAAAAAGAAAATGGTATCAAATATATACCTATGTGAACCGATCGATTTTACTTGGACTCAGACCTCGAAGTGTGTTAATTAACATTGATTTTCCGCTTCCCGATGTACCAGTTATTGCAATCTTCACCGGCATATTGTCAATACCTAAAAGAAACGAAAGTTAACTTGCAGCACAATTTATTATGTGTCGAGAATTCAAAACCATGACCTTACTTACCATCAAGTCTAGCTTTGATGAAGTTATCTAGTCTATCAACTCTATGTCGTGTGATGTATTCATTAACTAAAAATTGAATAAATTTTAATATATTGAACTTATTTGAGGAAGGCAAATGTGTATGACGATTTACCTGCCTCTTCATCTGTTAAGTGTGAATCGAAATCATTTTCACCATTGTCACATGAGTTCAATTCACAATATTTCTGACGTGATAAGCTTAATTATCCATAAATATTGAGTGTGAGTAGTGTAATAAGAATAATAGTCAATGTATTTGGTCTAACCATCGTATTAACTCACAATAAAACTATTTACTTGCACCTATAGTTATATTGCGCACGAAAAAGGGACGGAGAACAGACAAACTTTGTTTTGTTTTCAGCGAGATATATGAAATGATTTGCTTAAAAGCACGAGTATTTATGCAACAAGAAAAGACTTATCTTTTCGACTTGTTTTTATTTGCGCAATACTAATTATGTATTTGAAGAAGAAGTCTTTACGAGATATCTTTCAAGCCTACGGCTAATAAGACCGAGTCAAATATGACAATATATAAAAGCGATAAAAGAAAGGATCGACTGATAAAGAAGAAAACTTGCACATGCATCATAGTACAGTATGGTATAAGATTGAAATACGCTTCGACAAACAAAATTTATTTGTACAAAACAGTGATGTATACATAGAAAGTTTTGCGGAGATAGGGGACAGAAAGTTGCGTAAGATTTTTATCTTTGGGAGCTTTTCTATGATAATAGACAAGCTTTCCTCAATTATAGCACTATACATTTTTAAAGGTTTTTCAACATTCTAAATATAATTCAGATGTTGAAATGCAAACAGAATCCTCAAGAAGAGTTTGTAAGAAGACTGATTATCGTTTCAATATACTTCAGATATATGTTTAAACCAGAGATGCTCATCGCGATTATTAAACTTGCAGAAAATTCTAAGGCTATGACTAAATTCAGTTGAAGATACTCCCTCTAAAAAATCAAATTCATTGAGATATACAATTTAGTTTTGGTTTAAAATGAAAATAGACTGTTGAATTCTTTAGGATATATATCTCTCTCAAAAAAACTAATAAGCTTTATTATTGACTTTAACTTCAGTAAAAAAATTTATGTACCAAATTGATCAACTTGAACAAAGAACACCACAGAGGAAGGTATAGATGAGAAATGAAAACACAGAAAGAAGTATATTCCTAAGAGTAAGAGTTCTTCCCGGACACACCCTCACCCCTTACCCTCAAGATCTTTTTTCTTGTTAACTTTATCCGAGAGAATAAGCGATTCATTTATAATTTCTGCAGTGTGAAAAACTGAAAATGAACTTGATTTTTGAGTCTGATTCAACATACACGGTTGCCAAAAATCGTGTATTTAATACCATTGTAGCCTTAAAGATAAGTTAACTGTGTCTACTTGAATTCCACGATATCAACTTAGAGTTCACGAATCATTTATACACAATTTCCTTTTGGAGATCCTAAATGTCTTTTTGCATGGGAGTTGAACATAACTGTGCAGACGCTTGGTTTTTATATCTTACTTACACGGTTTGTTTAAGTTTGTTGTACTCTGTGTATGCATAGAAGTTCCCAAACGATTCTCACGGAAAAGAGAGCGATTAGATTATGACATATATTGAGAATTGTCTATTTCAAAATATAATTAGAATCTTGATAACGGGAGTGACATTTTCTTTATATCATAATAAAATCTTTTCCAATTTTTAATATGAAAGTTCTTCAGTTATAATTATAATTGATTTTACTACGTCCTGCTTCGTTTCTCAAAGAAAAAGCCCAGTGTTTTCTATGGGTTCTTCTCTCTGACAAGAAGTATTATTGAGAAAAGTATTCAAAGACAAAAAGAACACTCTGCTTCTCAGTTGCTATTCTTGTACACTTGAAGTGACAACCTGAACAATCGCTGTGTTTGTTTCCAGTCCAAGAAAAATATTCAGAGAATACAGAATGAGAACAAAATGAAGTTTCTCAAGCATTTCTCAAAATACCAGCTATGCTTCGAGCATGCGTTTTACTCTCCGTTCTTTCGTCGATGAATTGTATTTTATTGGGCAAAATCGATAATTTCGTCATTATTGGAGACGCTGATAAGACTATATTGAACATAACTAGGAATGAATGTATCTGTGACATGATACAATCGAATCATTCAACATCAGCATTCAATTATTNCGCAAATCACAGAATCATGAAATGGGTGAAAGATGCAAGAAATGGAACGTTGGTAGTGGGTGTGACTGGTTTGACTGGTACTACGCCGTCAAGACTGAACAATCCGTATGGAATTCGTCTGGACAAAAGTGGAAACTTATACGTTGCTGACTACACAAACGATCGTGTTCAACGATTTACGATTGACAATAGTTCTTGTTAGAACTTTTTTTTGACTTTCGGCATGATGATTCGATTAATAAAATCAATATCTTAATGATTCCTCTTGTTGTTATTTGCCTCTCTCGTTTACGATATATGAATTTCATACGTTCTTTTCGAGAAAATATAAAGTGAAAGCAAAATGCAAATCAAAATGCAGAACGTTTCGTGTAGACTTACTGTTTATTTTCGAATTGATGATTCCAAATGGACAATTTCATTTTCGACGCGTGATGAGAGTATAGAAATGTTAGGGGATTATGATTGATCAATAGACCGATGCATTTTGCATTGGCAAAAGCGAGTTTGAACAAAATAAACTATTGTAAAAATTTCAGTAAGTATGAAATGTGAGAAGATAAAAGATAAAAAGAAGAAAAGTTATTTTCCCTCTACTAGATTGCCAGAAACTATAAACGAGAAATTCTTTCGGTAAGGAATACTTATTTATATTTAAGGAATATTAATTAGAAATTACCTGTCTGTATAGACTAAAGTCCTTGCAAGTTCTGTTGATAATTGTTTTGAGCACCCTTTTGAAAAGGATCTCTTATTTTCGTCGTTGGATATGTGTGTGCATATGTAAAATAGTTTACAATTATTTTCAATTTACTGTGCCAGTATGAGTTCACAAGTAAATGAATTGAATAGACACCAAGAAGGTAGAAAAGAAATTTATACACATTGTGTTGTATACACAAGGTTGTAGAACAGAACAGAACAGAGAGATATTAATATATATGTGGCCTATGGTAGAGCAAAAGAAAGAAGTATACATTTATGATTAGATTTATACACGAATGACACCTGTTAGTGAATGGGCATTGTCGAATATGATCGGGACAATTTGATCCGTCGCAGATAAAGATAAATGATTCGATACTGCTAGTGAAACAGGATCGGTTTCCATCACGATCAATGAATCAGTAGTCAAAAGCTATTGGTTTAGTGTATTTTGGATTGAGTTTCTGGAATTTTTTGTTGATTGGCAAGAATGATTCTTTAAGAAGATTTTTAGCTTAACTTTTCCCGTGATTTTTGGTTCGCAGATTAACTTGAACGGTGGAAAGTGTTGTTCGATAGCATAGCGGACTACATGCTCAGATATAGGAAAATTCTTGCGGTATGGGTTCGTATTCTTGATTTGCAGTTGGTACCTTATTTTGGTGTTGATTTGTATGCTCACTAGGTAGAAGCACGCTGCGGATGATGCAGTATTTTTCGAACTTTTATTTGTATTTATAGCTGTATTCTTATTGATGTCGTTATAACTTGTTTCTTTGGATGCGTAGTGATGATTTTTCGAGCTATTCTATCCGTTTCTGTCTCGATGATCCATCTGGTAATTCATCATCAAGTTGCCGTTCATAAATGTACGAGATGTGTTGTTTGTTCTTCTATTCTTCAAGCTGTTCACATGTTGCCATTCGGTTTTGTTCTCGTCGTGCGTGATGCTTAATTCATTGTTCGACTGTCGTAAGTTTTGTTTGGTGTTTTATCGCTGACAGCTGGGTCATTAACATTAGTTCCTCGTTGTCTGCGGTTTCGCGTTCACTTGGGTACTGACTTTTATAGGTGTTCGTTCCTGAACACGCTAAGAACTTCGTGAATCGTAGACTTTAACTTTTTAAACAAATTCTTCACGTTCGACCAGTTGCCTTTCATATTGGTTGTCATTGTTGCATAGTCGTTGTATTTATGTCTTTTACCTATATACATATATACAGATGAAAGGACGAGATAATGCGACCTTTCGCGACGTATATCGATGAGGAAGTGCGGCAACTATGTCTTTCATCAGTACAAATCGAAGTAAACGAACTGTTATCTATTCACGATATATTTGTTAACTGAAAAGCCAACAATTAAAGTTAATTATTGGACTTTTGCCAATTAAATATCTGCACTGCAAAACTTTATACTGACGCAACTAATCAATTTAGAACGTTATGAACAAAAGGAAATTTTCTTGTTGAACTTTATTAATGAACCATTTATGTTGGTAACTCACAATTATCCACTGTTCGTTGATTATGTTAGAAGCACGTTTATTCTCATTTTTAAATCCGAATTATTTCAAATATTAGATAGCTGTCATCAATTATTTCTTCTTTAAATTCTTCTATTCCTCATTATGATCTTGATGATGTCCTATGGTTACAGTATTTTTCTGATACTTTTTGCTAAAACTGTTGTTTTCTTTTCCTTCTCAATTTTCTCGTGATTTTTCTTCATGTTCTATGTATTTCTTTCTTGTGATGATTTCTTTGTAGTGTATCCACGTGTTTTCTTCCACTTGGCGAGTTCATTGTTATATTGCACTGTTAGAATCATCTGATCGCGGTTTTCAGTAAAATAAAAAAAATTATTTCATCTTTCAAATTCACCAACGTACACGCTGTTCATTTAACGAATTTTCAACGTAAACGAACACGATTGATAGAGAAGTTATTAGATGATGCACGTCATACAAAAAGGAAAATTTCTTCGATAGCAACATAATAGAAATTCTCACCATCCAACATGCGTCACAAAGAGAATGACGTTTGTATCAAACGCGTTGAGATCTTGCCACTGCAATACCAATAAGAAGGTGTGAAAAAGTTCTACGAACTCTGATTTTCATTAAGGTGCACTGCGAATATGCTACACAAGTGTATATATTGTTAGAGATGTTGCGTTGTAAATTGCTTTTTTAAGTACAAAATTTGCGATTCTTCGGAGTAACATGACCTTCAAGATTGTATATTACCTCCGGTGAAATTTTCCTAAAAAATACCTTTCTCTGGAAACAAAGAAAACCATTCTATTCACTATTTTCACACCTCGCATCAAAATCTTCTATGACAACTCTAATTAATAAAATTATCAGGTTTTGTAGAGAAAACTCTCATTTTCTCCTTTCATCATTCGCTATTACCGGTCTTGATACACGTTTCATCACTCATAGAATTTGTACTGACTTTTATTCTATATAATTATTCAGAAAATGGAACGAGAAAAAGTTATTTCTTTATAAACTAACTCCAATATCAACCATGTTTCAAGCATATATTCTCTTCTCCGTTATTTCTTTCGCCAATTGTATTTTACTTGGCAAAATTGATAATTTCGTTATTATTGGAGCTGCTGATGAGACCATATTGAACATAACTAGGAATCAATGTATCTGTGAGATGATACAATCGAATTATTCAACATCAGCATTCAATTATTACTCAAATAATCAAACTTGTCAATTGTTCTATTCGAACATCACTTTCATCTATGTTCAGTATCAACTCAATACCCTTATTTTATTCGTTAATCAATCGAATCTAGCTATTCAGTTAGGTAACTCTGAAGACGATGCCTTTCTCGTAACAATTCTATTGTGAAATTCTTCATTTTAGTAAGATCAATCGCGCGACCAGTAGTGTGTCCATCCGCTGTTTGGAATCCAAATGGTACCACTGTTGCCGGATCAGCCAATGGTGATGGTGGATCGTCTTCATCACAACTCAACAATCCATTCGATATCGCAGTCGATTCAGCTCTGAGCGTGTATGTAGCTGATTATTCTAACTATCGTGTCATGAAATGCATCAATGGTAGTGTTAATGGTACAGTTGTGGGCCCACAACTAGGCTTCGGCATCGGTCCAGATACACAACACTTGCACACTGCCACAGCACTTTATTTAGATTCGACAGAGTCAAATCTGTACATAGCCGACACGCACAACTGTCGTATTCTCAAGTGGAATATAGTATCGAACAATGTCACAGTGGTTGTTGGAGGCTCAGGATGTGGATCTTCATTGAACACTTTTTATTGGAGTGAGGGAATATATGTTGATCGTTAGTATTCATTATTTTCTTGTTTTCTATTGTCTAATTTGACACCTTTTTTTTGTGAATAGGTTTCGGCAATATCTATGTTTCAGACTATAACAATAATCGAATACTCAAGTTTCCTCCTAACTCGAATTCTTCTACACTAGGTGTCATAGTCGCTGGGACTGGCACTTCAGGTAGTGCGTCGAATCAACTAAACACACCCGCTGGTATTTATGTTGATGAACGTGATAATGATACATTGTACGTTGCTGATCGGTTGAATAATCGAGTGATGAAATATCGTACCAATGAAACGAATGGAACAGTGGTTGCCGGTGGTAATGGTCTTGGTACCTCGTTCAACCAGTTGTACTATCCAAGATATGTCTTTGTTGACTCGTTCGGTACAGTTTATGTTAGTGACACCGCAAATCACAGAATCATGAAATGGGTGAAAGATGCAAGAAATGGAACGTTGGTAGTGGGTGTGACTGGTTTGACTGGTACTACGCCGTCAAGACTGAACAATCCGTATGGAATTCGTCTGGACAAAAGTGGAAACTTATACGTTGCTGACTACACAAACGATCGTGTTCAACGATTTACGATTGACAATAGTTCTTGTTAGAACTTTCTACAGATTTATCGACTAGAGACAGAGTTTTTCGTATTTTTGCACTGATGTCGAATTTTCTCTTTGTCTCTTCCAGTCAAATGAAAAAAGGCGCTCAAACGCACTACTGCTAGTTGGACGAAACCTGCAGACGGCGTGAACTGATTTTAAACGATAGGTGATGTGAACTTGGTATCAACTGTTTGAATGTGCGTAAGCGAAAGGCTTCTATTTGTATTAATCTGCTAGAATATCTTTCACTGCAGTTTTGTATGTTATTCTGAAGGTTACTTAACTGAATCATAATCAGAAAATTTCGACAAGATTATTGTTGCGCAACTTTCGATACACATTATTATCTATGAACGTGCACATAAGTTAGTGAGTTTTCTCAGAAAGCGTGAAGAGATGACGAGCTCATGTAAATCGTTGAGTTTGTCGCACTGCATTTCAGAATGTATTTTGATTTTCAGTAGAAGCTTGTCGATGATAAGAAAAAAACGCGCACGGGCGATCGTATACACTACACGACTAGCATAGCATGCGTTATGCCAACGAAAATTTCTGTGAAACCTTTATCATTACGATACCAACCAAACAGTGATCAAATCCTCTAGAACATTACAGTCCTCGCTCACTACCTTTGGATTGCTCTACAGTAAATGTAGTACTGTGAAGATGATGGAAATGCTAACAAATGTATGCAAGGATATTATATGAATATTTATTAATAGTTTCTAAAAGGGAACATGTGCATTCTGTGAAATGAGTAGATTTTCAGGTCATGTTGATGTTTTCGAAGTTCAGTGTGAAATAATCTCAGCTACAGATCGAAGTAGTTTTCATCACTTCTGAAAAATCAATTTTCGACCGAATAGATCGACTTGTTTAAATAAGTAAATTCGGAGAACTGGCAAAGCAGATTGCCTATTATTCTTTGCTCGTCTATGTTGCAATATTCTGATGTAAGTTACTTCATTTTCCACGAAAACAAACTTTTTCTTTCTATACTCTGAGATATCAGTTACCGAATGTTATTTTTGTTTTTCAATCGAAGTCTAATCAATGTTGATCAGAATGCTTTTGCAGTTGTGTTTCTAACTCAAAAGGAATACTAAAAAAATGAAATGTGTAAAAAGTGCTTTTAGCATTTTAGCAAACATCCAAGACGCTGCGAATATACATCCTCTTCTCGACTTTTTTCTTCGATGAACTGTATTTTACTTACTGGAATTGACGACTTTATAATTATCGGAAATGCTGATAGTATCCTCTCGAATAAACAAGAAATGAACGCATTCGTAAAATGATCAAGTCAAACTCTTCGATATCCGCGTTGAATTATTACTAAAATAATCAAACTTGCCAATTGTTCTCTTCCGGTATAACTTCAATATATGTTCAGTCGAATCATCATGCTACTCTTCTTTATCTCAATCAGTCAAATCTAACCGTACAAATAGGCCAGTATTCTTACAAACGATTTCACTTCATCTACTTGTTTGCATTGTTTATTTTGGCAAGAAAAGCCGTTCGACCAGCGATGTGTCCATCTGCTGTTTGAAAACCAAATGCGACAATAGCTGTTGGTCCACTTATATTTCGATTCAGATGAAACGAATTTGTTGTTACGAATAGGATTTGGTTATATCTACGTTTCAGACTATTATATTTCGTCGCGTGCTGAAGTTCCCTCCGAATTCAAACTCTTTTCAACGTCAGCCACGATGGTCGTGGGAACTGTGGCTCTGCAGACTATGCCTAATAAATCAATTACATGTGCCCAACGGTATTGATGTCGATGAATATGACAACGATGCATTGGTAGCAAATGTCATTGGCGACGCTGGCACGACTCCACGGCAGTTGTACTATCCGTGCGGAATTCGATTCGGCGCAGATCGATACTTCTACGTTGTTGATCAGTGGAATAGTTGAGGTTAACGATTCAGTATCTATAATGCGTCTTGTTAAAAGTCTCTTCTGAATTTTTACAGAAAATGTTTGGAATAATATCCAAGTTTCTTGAATAACTGGCAGAAACGAATCGATGTGTAGAGGATCGTAAGACAAGCAAACATAAGCAAATAGTTCTACTTCTTCTGCCCTGTATTCAGGCCACCTTGAACCTTTCATTTCAAATGTGTTCACAACGACTATTTTTCTCACAATTCTAATATATTTATTTTACTCGGGGAGAAAGCTTTCTTTGAATATGCCTCATTTTTCTATTAATTGAAAAGTTTTTATTCTCTACAAGCAAGAAAACTATTCGAATTCTTGAAAAAGGTATATTCATTTGTTTTTCATCCCATATTATCCTATTCACGAGATGGCTTCTTGGAGCATTCATGCATTTTCTATCACACAGCGTCTGTAGTTCTGCTTCTATATTGAATTTCATATGCAAAATAAGAAATGATTTCAAGTATTAAAATATCAAAAATGCTTTCGTCGATAGATTCCATCTTGTTGGACAAAATCAATAATATCATTACTGAAAATGCTGACGAGGCCGTTTGGAACTAGACGAAAGCTGAACCTATTTGTGAGATGGTGTGATTGAATCATTCATATCAATTTTTGAATTAATAATCGAGTAATCAAAATTGCCCATTGTTTTATTCGAACGTCACTTCGCTTTGTATCCAGTTTAATCGCATTGCTTCTCTCTTAGTTTTTAATCAGGCAAACCTGACTATTTAAATCTTATTATCCCTAAGAATTCCGACTGTAAAATTTGGTTCTATTGTCTTTTTCCATAGAAACAGTCGTACAACCAAAAGTATATTCATCTGCTGTTTGAAATTCAAATACAACAAACATTGCTGTATCATAGCTATAGTGGCGCTCGTGGATATACTTCTTCACTTATCAGTCCCTTACATGATATTAGACTCGATTCAGCAATGAATGCACATGTAGCAGATTCCGGAAACCATCGCGTTATGAACGATACAAATATTGTATACTCTCCTTGAAATGTTTATGTTGACTCGTTTTGTACATTTTATATGTCAACGATGCAGCAAATCACAGAATTATGCAGCCGTTAAAAAGTTCCAAAAATAAAACCTTGATAATGATTATCTCTGGTACCAACGGTGCGAAACTATGGCTATTGAGCAATCTATATGAAATTTGCTGGGACACAAATGGAAACGTGTACTTTGCCGAACAGTCGAATTATCAAGTTCATCGATGTACCATTGACAACAGTTCGTATGAGAAGTTTCTATTTCATCCAGTGCAAAGATACCTTTTAATTTTAAGATGTTTTCAGGTGATTTACATATTTGAATCTACATCCATTCTAAATAAGAAGAAACGCGATAAGAGTGTACTTTTTTCAAAATTTGCGGATAACGAATATTCATTCTTATCGTCAGAAGATAAATAGAAATAAAAATGCACATCATCAAACAAAAGTAGATGTACCTCGTAGAGATCGTTGTGATGCTGAAACAATTCTTTTTTCTTTTTTCTTTATTGGACATTTCCAGTTGTATTATTGTTCCATTAAGAGGTAATGATTGGATAATAAATAATCACAATGGATCATACAATATCCGAGGTGAAGTACCCGGCACAATTCATACGATTCTTTTGGCTGCAAATCAAATTAGCGAACCTTATTGGGGTTATAATGATGTTAAGCTTCGTTATTTAGTTTATGACCTATGGACATTTAGAAAGAATTTCTCCTTGACAAATGACATACTAACATTGACAAAATTCACAATACATTTCGATCAAATTGATACAATTGCAAATATCACGTTAAATCAATGTTTTCTTGGGCAAACGAACAATATGTTTGTAGCGTATTCATTTGATATCACGAGAAACTGTTTAAAATCAACAAATGAACTTCGACTTGATTTTGAGTCTCCGGTTATCTACGCATTAGATCAATCTCAATCTTACAATGATAGTGTTCCTCCATTCTGTCCACCTGATATTCAACACGGTGAATGTCATGTTCAATTCATTCGAAAAGAACCGTGTTCATTCANCATTCAACATCAGCATTCAATTATTACTCAAATAATCAAACTTGTCAACTGTTTTATTCCAACCTCACTTTCATCTATGTCCAATATCAACTGAATACCGTTATTTTATTCGTTAATCAAACAAATCTAGCTATTCAGTTAGGTAACTATGAAGATAATGCCTTTCTCTAACAATTCTATTCTGAAATTCTTCATTTAAGCAAGATCAGTCGTACGACCAACAGTGTGTCCATCCGCTGTTTGGAATCCAAATGGCACCACTATTGCCGGATCAGCCAGTGGTAATAGTGGATCATCTTCATCACAACTCAACAATCCATTCGATATCGCAGTCGATTCAGCACTGAGCCTGTATGTGGCCGATTATTCTAACTATCGTATCATGAAATGGATTAATGGCAGTGCTAATAGTACAGTTGTCGGCCCACAATTAGGCTACGGCGTCGGTCCAGATACACAACACCTGCACAGTGCCACAGCACTTTATTTAGATTCGACGGAGTCAAATCTGTACATAGCCGACACGCACAACTGTCGCGTTCTCAAGTGGAATATGGTATCGAACAGTGTCACAGTGGCTGTCGGGGGTTCAGGGTGTGGATCTTCATTGAACACTTTTTATTGGAGTGATGGGATATATGTTGATCGTTAGTATTCATTCTTTTCTTGTTTTCTATTGTCTAATCCACCATCTTTTTTTGTTGTGAATAGGGTTCAGCAATATCTATGTTTCGGACTGTAACAATAATCGAGTACTCAAGTTTCCTCCTAACTCGACTTCTTCCACACTGAGTGTCATAGTCGCTGGGACTGGCACTGCAGGTAGTGCGTTGAATCAACTAAGCACACCCGGTGGTATTTATGTTGATGAAAGTGACAACGATACATTGTACGTTGTTGATCGCTTGAATAATCGAGTGATGAAATATCGTGCTAATGATACGAATAGAACAGTGGTTGCCGGTGGTAATGGTCCTGGTAGCTCGTTCAAGCAATTGTACGATCCACGAGATGTCTATGTTGATTCGTTCGGTACAGTTTATGTTAGTGACACTGCAAATCACAGAATCATGAAATGGGTGAAAAATGCAAGAAATGGAACGTTGATAGTGGGTGTGACTGGCGTGACTGGTACTACACCGTCTAGGCTGAACAATCCGTATGGAATTCGTTTGGACAAAAGTGGAAACTTGTACGTTGCTGACTATACAAACGATCGCATTCAACGTTTCACTATTGACAATAGTTCTTGTTAGAACTTTTTAAAGATTTATTGACTAGAGACAGTGTTTTTCATGCTTTCGCACTGATGCGTATTTTTCTCTGAATCTCTTGCAATCAAATGAAAACAGGAGCGAAAACGCATCACTGCTAGTTGGGCGAGATCTGCAGACCGTGTGAACTGACTTAAAATGATAGGTGATATGAAGTTGGTATCAACTGTTTGAGTGTGCGTAAGCGAAAGGCCTCTATTTGTACTAATCTGCTGGAATATCTTTCACTGCAGTTTTGTATGTTAATCTGAAGGTTGCTTAACTGGATCATAATCAGAAAGTTTCGACAAGAATATTGTTGCGCAACTTTCGATACACATTATTATCTATGCATGTGCACATAAGTTAGTGAGTTTTCTCAGAAAGCGTGAAGAGATGATGAGCTTATGTAAATCCTTCAGTTTATCGTACTGGATTTGAGAATGTATTTTCTTTCTCGGTAAAAGCTTATCGATGATGAGAAAAAACACGCGCGGACGATCGTATACACTACGCGACTAACATCAGATGTTGTGGCAACGAAAATTTCTGTGAAAACTTTATCATTACGATACCAGTCAAACAGTGATCAAATCCTCTAGAACATTACAGTACTCACTCACTACCTTTGAATTGCCCTGCGGTAAATGTAATATTATGAAGATGATGGAAATACTAAAAAATGTATGCAAGGATATTATATGAATATATTTTTAAGTCTCTAAAAGGCAACGCGTGCATTTGAATGCTTCGGATGTGCGCGAATGCTCTTATCCAAACGTCTACTCTGTTAAATGAGTAAATTTTCAGATCATGTTGATGTTTTCGAAGTTGAGTGTGAAATAATCTCGGCGACAGATCGAAGTAGTTTTCATCAATTCTGCAAAATCAATTTTCGACTGAACAGATCGATTTGTTTAAATAAGTAAATTCGGAGAATTGGCAAAGTCGATTGCCTGTTATTCTTTGCTGGTCTATGTTGCAATATTCTGATGTAAGTTACTTTATTTTCTACGGAAACAAACTTGTTCTTTCTATACTCTGAGATGTCAGTTACCGAATGTTATTGTTCTTTTTCAAACATCCGAGCAGGGTGGAAGAAAACACATTGTTACTTTTTATCTAATCTTCTGAAATTCACAAACTGACTGGATGATGTAGCCATGAATTTTTTTATCAGAATGCTTTTGTAGTTGTGTTTCTAACTCGAAAGGAATATTTAAAAAAATGAAATGTGTAAAAAGTGCTTTGAGCATTTTAGCAAACATCCAAAATGCTGCGAATATACATTTTCTTCTCGATTTTTTCTTCGATGAACTGTATTCTACTTACTGAAATTGACGACTTTATAATGATCGGAAAGGCTGATGATATCCTCTCGAATAAAACAAGAAACGAAATGCATTTGTAAAATGATTAACTCAAATTCTTCGATATCCGCATTGAATTATTACCAAAATAATCAAATTTGTCAATTGTTCTCTTCACGTATAACTTCAATATATGTTCAGTTGACTCTTCATGCTACTCTTCTTTATCTCAATCAGTCGAATCTAACCGTACAGATAGGCCAGTATTTTTACAAACAATTTCACTTCGTCTATTTGTTTGCATTGTTTATTTTGGCAAGGACAACCGTTCGACCGCCAATATGTCCATCTGCTGTTTGGAAACCAAATGCGACAACAGTTGTTGGTCCACAATTTAGCTATGGGACATATTCAGATACACAACACAGGCACTGTCCAACAGCTTGATATTTCCATCCAGATGAAACGAATTTGTATATATCAGATTTGTTGAACTGTCGGATTCTGAAATGGAATGTTGCATAAAACAATGTATCTATCGTGGCTGGAGGCGCATGATATGGTTCTTCACTAAATACTTTCAATTGATGCGATGGAATATATGTTGATCGTCAGTAATCATCGTTTTTCTACTCTATATCGTTAACTTCGATTGATTTCTTTTGTTACGAATAGGATTTGGTTATATCTACGTTTCAGACTATTACAATCATCGCGTGCTGAAGTTGCTTCCCAATTCGAATTCTTCAACATCAGCTACGACTGTCGCGGGAACTGGTTCTGTAGACTATGTCTTAAATCAATTATATCTGCCCAGCGGTATTCATGATTGTACATTGCTGATTGCTACAATCATCGTGTGATGAAATGGTTTTTCAACGATACAAATGTCACACTAGTGACGGGCAGTAATGGTACTGACTCACCGTCCAATCGATTGTATATTCCCCTTGAAATGTTCGTGTTGACTCGTTTTGTACAGTTTATGTCAGCGATACTGCAAATCACAGAATTATGCAGTGTCTCTGGCACCAATGGTACGAAGCCATGGCTATTGAACAATCTATATGAAATTTGCTCGGACACAAATGGAAACGTGTACTTTGCCAAGCAGTCGGATTATCGAGTTCATCGGTGTACCATTGACAACAGTTCGTGTGAGAAGTTTCTATTTCATCCAGTGCAGAAATATTTTTTAATTTTAAGATGTTTTCAAGTGATTTACATATTTGAACCTACATCCATTCAAAATAAGAAGAAACACGATAACAGTGTACTTTTTTGAAAGTTTACTGATAAGAAATATTCATTCTTATCGTCAGAAGATAAACAGAAATAAAAACGCACATCATCAAACAAAAGTAGGTGTACCTCGTAGAGATCGTTGTGATGCTCAAACAATTCTTTTTTCTTCTTTCTTTATTGAACATTTCCAGTTGTATTATTGTTCCATTAATAGGTAACGATTGGATAATAAATAATCACAATGGATCATATAATATCCGAGGTGAAGTACCCGGTACAATTCATACAATTCTTTTCGCTGCAAATCAAATCAGCGAACCTTATCGGGGTTATAATGATGTTAATCTTCGTTATTTAGTTTACGACTTATGGACATTTAGAAAGAATTTCTCGTTGACAAATGACATACTATCATTGACAAAATTCACAATTCATTTTGATCAAATTGATACAATTGCAAATATCACGTTAAATCAATGTTTTCTTGGACAAACAAACAATATGTTTGTAGGATATTCATTTGATATTACGAGAAACTGTTTAAAATCAACAAATGAACTTCGACTAGATTTTGAGTCCCCAGTTATCTACGCATTAGATCAATCTCAATCTTACAATGATAGTGTTCCTCCATTCTGTCCACCTGATATTCAACACGGTGAATGTCATGTTCAATTCATTCGAAAAGAACCGTGTTCATTCAGTTGGGATTGGGCTCCGGCTTTTGTTCCAATTGGTATACCTGGTCATCTTTATCTTGAAGGAACCACTAGTGAAACAATATTAATCAACCTGGANTCCCCAGTTATCTACGCATTAGATCAATCTCAATCTTACAATGATAGTGTTCCTCCATTCTGTCCACCTGATATTCAACACGGTGAATGTCATGTTCAATTCATTCGAAAAGAACCGTGTTCATTCAGTTGGGATTGGGCTCCGGCTTTTGTTCCAATTGGTATACCTGGTCATCTTTATCTTGAAGGAACCACTAGTGAAACAATATTAATCAACCTGGAAAGTGTTAATATTGCATCATATCAATCATCGTATAAACAATGGCAAGTGGATATTTCATTAAGTTCTCAAAATCCACCATTTGCAAGTCAATTGAAATTTGTTTTAGAAAAAACTTCGTTTGTGTTTCAAACAAATGTCACATTTAAATCAAATCTATCGATTTCACTAGCAATTCCCAACGAAATGATCCAACTTTGGTGGCCAAATGGGTATGGAAATCAGACACTGTATCAATTCTCAGTTTATAATCAAGATCAACTCGTTGGATCTCGTTCAATTGGTTTTCGAACAATTCAACTTATTCAAGATAGTTATGGTTCACATATAAATGGAACATCGTTCTATTTCCTTATTAATAATCATCCAATTTATATCAAAGGTAGTAATTGGATTCCACCCGATGCATTTCAAGAACGTGTCACAGATCAAAGATTGGAAAGATTACTTCGCTCGGCTCAATTAGCGAATATGAATATGTTGAGAGTTTGGGGCGGAGGAATTTATGAACGAGACTCTTTCTATGACATTGCCGATCGATTAGGAATTCTCTTGTGGCATGACTTTATGTTTGCTTGCAGTCTGTAAGAGAAAACATTGATTGAAAAACAACTTTTTACTCGTCTTTTGCTTTCATAGATATCCAGTTGATGATTTATTTCTGACAAATGTTTATAATGAAGTTGTTTATCAAGTTAGACGACTTCAATCACATCCATCCATTGCACTTTGGTCAGGAAACAATGAGAATGAACTCGCTGTTGCACAAAATTGGTATCGAATTCCCACAGAAAGAATTCCCAAAATCAAAAATGATTATCGGAAATTATATGTTGATACAATCATGAAGGCCATTAAACAAATAGATAGAGGAAATAATCGGCCCTTCATCACGTCATCACCAACAAATGGACCTGAATCCATTGAAGAAGATTATATTGCCACAAATCCTCAAGACCCACTTTATGGTAAATGCAAATTCGAATAAGAATAAGGATTCACCTATACATCTTTCTTGTATACCCGAACTCAATAAACGTTGAATTTTCTTTGTTTTAGGTGATGTTCATTTCTATGGTTTTACTAATGACACATGGAATCCCAATACATATCCCATTACTCGATTTTTGTCTGAAACAGGAATGAATTCTTTACCAAGTCTGGATTCTTGGCTTCAAGTAACATCAAATCTAAGTGATTTACAGTTTGGAAGTTCGTTTTTCGAACATCGAAAACACGATACTAAAGTGGATAATATATTGTATGTTAAAAAACANTTAGGTGATGTTCATTTCTATGGTTTTACTAATGACACATGGAATCCCAATACATATCCCATTACTCGATTTTTGTCTGAAACAGGAATGAATTCTTTACCAAGTCTGGATTCTTGGCTTCAAGTAACATCAAATCTAAGTGATTTACAGTTTGGAAGTTCGTTTTTCGAACATCGAAAACACGATACTAAAGTGGATAATATATTGTATGTTAAAAAACATAAAGATTTCAGATATTTCATTCCGCTTGTTGCAGGAGACAAATCAAAAGTAATTTACCAATTCCAGTAACAACTGATTCGTTGAAAAATTTCTCGCAAATGATATACTTGAGTCAGATAAATCAAGCGATGACGTTGAAAAGCATCAGTGATGTGTGCCGATTACATTCATCAATCGAGATGATCGACCCAAAAACGAGTCAGGGGTAAACAGATCTTCCAATATTTAGCAAAGTTAACAAATTACTTTTCTAATAGGCATACGATGGGCTTGATGTATTGGCAAATAGGTGATTTTTGGCAAGCGCCAACATCGTCTACAGTCGAATACGAATTAAAATGGAAAATGGCTCATTATTATGTTCAAAATATGTATGAATTTGTTTACCCATTAATTGTTCTTCAACCTTATTTAGCGAATATTACTGATGAAAAAGCACAACTTTCATTTTATGTTGTTAACGAGCTGTTCACTGGTGTAAAAGGTCAATTATTGTGTTCATTGGTACCAGTTGATCAATTCTCTGTTCGATTATCATTTAAATTCAATGTTTCGATTGATTTTCCAACTGTTCAACACGTCATTGACTTGCCGTATTCAACAATTATGAGAACTGCTGGTTGTTTGAATAATAGCCAATGTGTTCTTCATTGTCATTTAGACAATGACAAAAAATTCATTGAGCAAACTTTATTTTTGACCCAACCAAAGAATTATGAACTGTCTCAACCAAATCTTCGAATCGAAAAACTTGACAAAATCACCTCAACGGATGTGAACATCACACTAACAGCAACAAATCCTGCTTTATTCGTTTGGCTTGATGTTCCTTTGAATATCAGTGGATATTTTTCTGAAAATGGATTCCATATGTTTCAATCGATGAAATTCATTACTTTTCATTCATGGGCACCAATGATCAATTTGGACAAAACTGATTTTGATCTTCGTATTACTTCATTATTTGATACGACACAATCGTGATTTTCATTTCTATCGTGTTCGTACCATAAGATTAGAAACATCATTTCTTTTAGTTTAGTTCTTTGTATTATTGCCAAAATCGATTCACTCTTGTTCGCTATGTAATCAAAGAATTGCAACAACATGAGTTACCTTTGAATTTATGATTGCACTTACCGATCATTGTCCAGGAAGGAGTGCGACCTTGGAAAATCAGTGAAAAGTTTCCATATTACGTATATTTGGTAGAGTATAGGGAAATGAAGCAAACCATCATGCATACAGATTGTAGATGACCTTCAAGCTATTGCCCAGCCTTAATGAAATATTGCCAACTGCCATTCAGAATAGACACTTATGACTCCTCATTTCTGAGATAATTGCGGTTTGTCTGTGGATTGATTTTTTGCTGTCCATAAAAGCCTGACAGTTATTATTTCATTTGAAAACGTTGCAGTCTTGAAGTAACTCAAGAATTCAGCCATCGAATTCAGGATAAAGTTTATGAACAAATGAAAATTCAACTATATTAATAACTATTTGTATAGATTTAAATAACAAGTAATGTGGTACAGTATACACAATAAATGCCTATGATGTTTTCATATAAAAAAGTACCTCGTTCATACTGGATCGGTCTTTAACCCAAATTACTAAAATTCTGCGTAACTGTGTGATCTATAGTGCATATTCTATTGTTCTCTTCAATTGAAAGAACTAACAAGCCACATATTTTATTCGCGAAACTCGAAGAGAAATCAACTATGTTCCTTCGAAGTATCACGGACACTAGATGAGACTTATAAATCTCATCTTTCAAGTAGCTTTCAAAAGAAACGTCTATAAGTTGTTTATTACCACAAGAAACTAAATAGAAAGTGTTTTATTTTATGATTTGACGTGAAAACAGCACTCCTCATAGTGCTATATATGTTTAAAATACCATTTATATAGGCGATGTCTTTGTAGCGAACAAGATGAAATTGCGCTAAGGAACATACCTTTTGGATACATATTTCTCCGGTACAATCCTATGGAAAGAACTGACTTGTCGCAGCATATAAAACAATAATGATAGTGAGTTCATACCACTTGTTGTGATTTCTTGAACTACAACTATTGTAACGTCAGATACACAAAATGTTTTTTGTGTAAGCCCCTAAACTACCATCTTCTCATGCATCCTATTCAGGGATAGTGTTCAGCCCACTGCCTTGATCCCGAAAATCCTTCGCACAGTCATGTGCAATCACAGTCGTTAAGAGTTCATTGATTTCTAAAACGCTATAACGCTTTCTTTCAGAGAAGGGAATAGAGAGTCGGTAGTAAAATATTTCTGTCTCTCTTCGACACTTGTATATTGGAAGGAAATGCGTAAAGTAATCGATGTCCACAATCTCAATAAAGGGATTCTATGAATGTTATAGTTCTCTCGCGAAAAATTCATATAGTTGCTTTTATTCGACAAAGCAAACAATAAACTTGAATTGTAAAGATACTTTATTGACATCTCTACGTCTTTATGTATATTATGTTTGTTTAATTTTCTTTTCGAGAAAAAACTATTCGCTCTAGATAAATGATTGCGAATGGACGAAAGACGTAAGAGAGCCCCCTTTCATCCACACCCTCGCCCTCAGTGCGATTATTATTGAATAAGAAACGATACAACACTTATAACTATATAAACAAAAATGATTATTTGTGACATTAAGACTTTTTTACTCAATACAACATGCACGGTGAAGTTTTTATTGGTTTTGTATAGATCTATTTAATTGAGACTGAGTTTGCTCTGGTAGACCACATCGAAATAATAAGATTAATTGTTTGCGAAATAATTTACTTGATAATGTAAATAGATAAAAACTCATACTTGGACCAAAAAGAGAAACAAAACCGATGATATGATAAGCATTGGTAATGGTCGCTTCTTCGATATCATTGTTCGCCATTATAATACCAGCTGGAGCAATATAGAGATGTGTTATTGAGTTAACCGCTGATGGTAAACCAAGTAAAAATGCTTGACCAATTGTCATGCGAATGAGCTGTCGTTCTTTCTTCCATTGAATATGTTGTCGATCATTTTGCGTATCGTCAGTCCCTATTCTATTTTTTGCTCGATGAATATTTCGAACTGTAAGTAAAGTAAAAATAATCATACAAGGAATTGGAATAACTGTCCATATTATTAGATTCCAAATACCGTAAAATAGCACGTAAGAAGTTGGAGTAGCGTCACAGATTTGCTCTGCCTGTATAATTGTGTAAAAACCAAACATATGACTGTTTATAACACCCATAAATAATACCACGATCCATATGATACGAGTAGCATTGCGGGTATTGCACCATTGACGTAAATTTGTAGAAGTTGAACTGCATAAATATCTAAAGAATAATTTCATATTGTATATTTTACCTTTTTTCAACTACAAGACTGTATATTTCTGAAAAACACCTACCTGTCAAGACATGCTAAGGCAATAAACCACGAAGGCAAAGTTCTAAAATAGAAAAATTGAAGATAGTATGATATGTATATCATATTGAATCGTGTTACCTTATAGGAATAAAACTAAACGCCAAAATTTTGCACACCACTATTGATGTACTCATTAGATCAATACTATAACCCAGTTGAAGAGCACGAATTAAAAGATATTCAATTACAACCAAAAGGCCAGTTATTGTCGATGCGAAAAAAATATCGACCGCATGAATTAGAATAGAGTATAGGACGTGTAAATACATAGATATTCAATATATGACCCACTAAACCAAGAGTAAAAAGAATCGCAGACCAACATCGAACGAATACGACTAACTGCCGCCTTATTTCATTAACAATATCAACCGAGCTTGTGTTAGAAGATGACATATTTCAAAATAAATGTAAAAGATGATTTTGAGATACTTTTTTCTAGATTATCTGAAAAAATATTTCTCGTCTTTTAGTGCCAAAAAAAATTAAAAATTCATCTATATTAATCTTATATTTCATAATCAGTTATATATGATTATACGGGCCATTTATCACACTACATGATTACAAATATAATGTCATTTCTTTCCTTTATCATTTTAAAAAAGTTTTTTAAACAGATAAAAATAGCGTTCACTCTTTCATTGTCATTAAGAAATTAGATGAGAGCAAATTCTTCAAACTGTTTGACCAAGGTCTCCAAACGTCGCGATAAAAAAAACAAATGTCTGTAGAGATCTGTTTTACAACCCATGAATCTGATTGTCTGTTAAATTTCGAGAGCACATCAGAATATCTCCGAATCATTCAAACCACTTCTTAGGTAAACTTACAGATATTCGTTCAATAGTATTCAGACAACACAATAAAATGTGGTAATAATTACATATCTGCTTCGTCCTTAGGTTCTTTAATTAAGATATGGAGATGATAGCCTGCATTTTAATCATTTGTCTTACAAGATATTAAGAAACTATTCATTGAGGACTCGTGTTCCTATTAGGGATATACAAGTCCTGTACAATTGTCATCCAAGATGAATTATTTTCTATATCTAGAAGCACCAGTCCCTTTTTCTTACGAGTTAGTCTTTTGAAGGTCGATGATGGCGTTGATTAGCCTAAACGAAACTGTGTTTGAAAAGCTATGGAAGGAGGTAAGGATTGGGGGTTTTAGATATAAGAAATAATTCATCTTTGATAACAACTTTATAGGATTGATGCACCCCTAGTTCTTATTTCGAATTTCTCTCGATCACTTACTCCTTTCGTTATTCTTGTACCATGCGCAGAATCAGTCAAATGCTCCGTCTTTGACCCTTCTCAAGAATACATAAGCAGCTAGAAGCAACAAAGAATTAAATGAAATTATACGTACAGATATGGAGTTTTCTGAGTAGCAAATGCAACTATAGGTTATTAAATATAGGATGATACAATATGGACAAATTATAAAATTTATATTTTATTTTAATATTCGATTATCTAGAGGAAATATTCAAAAGAATGAAGAGATATTTGGAGCATAATAATTCCATAAAAATCAATTTTGTTGGTGAGGGTGTAAAGATAATCTAATAGAACATTACTCACTTACATCCGTGTCGAGGGTGTGATCCGCATCGTTGTCAATTTCGTTTAAATATCTGTTAAGCGGCGTATCTTCAAAAAGATGTTATTTGTCAAATTATACTTTAAAAATGACCAGAAAATAACTCGTGCTCTTCAATAAGTTTTGTTGTTTCCAAGTGAATTATTTCTTTTCATAGTAATTTCTTGTTTTCAACCTTCGATCCTCAGTAGACCGAGTGTAACGGTGTATGTCACAAGTGACATGAAAATTCAGTTGAGATTGGCAGGGCGAGAAAAAGAGAAAAAAATTATTTGTATTTCTTCATCCGCTCAATGTCCATGTGAAAAATCTGATCTAGATATGATTACAGAGTTCACCAGGTCTCACGTAGAAATGAGAGGAATCCAGGTTGTAACTGATATCCGAACAATGCCACTGATCATTTTAGTGACATTCCAGTACGGTAAACAGCGGCTTCCGAAAGATTTTCTTGGATTGAAGATTACATTTTATTAAAATACTACGAAAAGTTTTGTATTCGAAAACAGTCGATGTATGAAACTCAAATAGATCACCATTATTAATTAATTTTCTTTTTTTCAAGAGAATTTGCTTTCAGAAACAAAGACTGACGTAAGTAATATCATAATCATAGTTCTATTTCATTGAGTTACTTTGAGCAGAAACCGAAAAAAAAAGGTTTTAAGAAAATGTCAATCATATATTTGTTTTCTTCTGAATTATGTATGGCTACAGCGGGATCTTATTACGCCTTACAATTACAAATATAATATCATTTTTATCTTTTATCATTTTGAATCGTTTTAAAAACCGGTTAAAATGACGTTTTAGAAAATAAAATTGAAGGAAAACTCTAATTGATTAATTGATGTTTGTTTCGTCTTGGGTTCTCGGATTAAAATAGAGGGATTGAAGCATACACATTTTTCAAGAAACAAGAATATTTTGCGATATTTCTCATGTCATTGTGTACTTTAACCATATTATTCATAAGAAAATCTACTGTATATATATTTATATGCGTAGGTATGCATCGTATTTAGCTGGTTATACAACTATATGTTGTTCATTATATGACAATGCAATATGAGTGAAAATCATATCGTCAACTGGTTGTTTATCAGTAGTGAGGAGAATGAAAAACAACTTTTCTTATTGACAAGACTAAAAAGCCTATGACGTTTCCAGAAGGGAGAACGCAATTCTCGTTCTCCATTCCTATAGGATTGGAAGAGTGAAAGTATCTTCTTCAAACATGAAAATCATGAAATACATATGTAGTTCGCCCAGTCATTAAATCCAGCAGTCATTGAATATTTATCTTGTTTACACAAGGTACAAAGACTAAGAAATAGCAGCGTTCCTCGCAATGTTCCCTAAACATTGAAACACATTTTAAATTACATTTTCTGACAGTCTCCCTGTATAACTCGACCACGGTTATATATCTATTTACAATTTTTAGCCAAAGTACTACGCGTTTCTTGTTCTGAGAATGGAGAACACTGACACTCCCAACTTAACTACTTGAATGTTAACGACGTATATATTCGTCACAGTAACTTTTATGAAAAAAAACGAGATTAATCATTTAAACCTGTTTTCTGCAACTACTAAAACTTACTCTACTGGTTGTGATGCATCATATTGATTATATTCCTTACCTTTACTATTACATAATAAGAGGAGAAAACATTGAATAATATCAAGGCCAGTTTATTCATTATACATTTTTACTAGACGTATTTTCTCAACGTGTTCTATGTAAGATATTTTGGGCACAGATTTGATCTTTTGTTGAAAAGATATTTTAATCCATTCAAACTTCCTTCGTAATAGTGCGTTGCTCTGTGAAATGTAACATGATATTACTCGTTAAGCCGCAGAGATGAACGGACTTAACGTTATGAGAGAATTTTAACGAGTTTGAACTCTTGAAAATGTGCGCTTTTCCTGATTTTATTTTCGGGGAAACCTTGACGCTTTTAGGTGATTTTCTTCTAGTACTTGTCTGCCTGGGTAGAGAATTGATTAGATCAAGACTTAATAGAAGCTTGATTACTTATTATTATAAAATAAACAAAGAAAATAGTTCGAGATTCTTATCAAAATAGACGCCATAAATGTGTTATCAAATGACTTTAATCTGAATCATGGATAATTTTTCATTAATGAAATATGAAAGATGGTTCTACTGTTGTGCTTATTATTTGTGGAGATAAGAAAGAAGTCTGATAAAAAGGCAGATAGGCCCTACTAATGACTAAAAATTAGACAAACACGCGGATTGATTCACTATTGTGGCACCCAACTGTGCCAACATTGGCACTATTGTTCTTTCGCTACGAAACTCATGTAATTATTTGTTCGTTCGTAATCTTCACATTATACCTTTTCCTGTTCTCTGTCTATTGCGTACGTTTCATCCTTTATGAGCAAATATACTCCTTTGTACTAGGATATCCTTCGATAGTTTTATTCTCTATTCTTTTATGTTCTTTATCACTGTCCTTCTTTCATTGTATTCTCATTATCTCTGTATACTTTTGTTTTACTATACATATTCTTTGTTCGAGTAGTATAAATACTTTTGCTAAATAGGCAAGGAGCATATCTCGATCTCACTTAAATAAAGTTACACCACACGGTTGGTCTGCAGGTCCAATTACGCCTTGGTTCGTCTCTCTACATCGACACCAACGAGACAACGTTGGCTGCATCGTCATCAATCGCGACGCCTTTTTCGTTACACCAATTCGGATATTTTTTTCAAAAAAAAACAATGTTCACAATTTAATCTTTTCAAATTGATATTATTCTGAAAATCCATTGAAATCTATTGTCTAGAATACTTTAATCAACAAGTGATGATGGAAGTGGTGGGAGTAGTTCTTTACCAGATTGATCATGTTGAACCTGATTTTCCGGTGGAGGTAATAATCTTGATGGGTGAAATATCGACCAGGTCGTAAGACCAACAAAAACCGGAATTACATGAAATAAGTAATACCACAGTTCATTTTTACTCAGAATAATAAAGAAAGAAGGAATTGACATTAATTGAACATAAATGGCTTCAATTAAAACACAAATACTTGAGATTGTTAATAATAGTAAAATATAAAGACGACGAGAGTGTGATACTGAAAAATGCCAAACAATATAAAAGAATAAACAAAGACCAAGAACTAAACCAGCTGATATTTGACGAAGGGCAAAACTTAAATGAAAACGATTTGAATTAAATGCAAATTGATTTCCAATAATAAGAAGAATAGCCGCTGATATTGCTCCAAAGGGTAGCATTATGTCAGTAGTTCGATCTAATATTCTTCTTCGTGTTTTACCTCGTAATTCAATTAAACAATGATAATTTGCAAGAAGAATTAATCGAGGTGATATACTTATTAACGATGATGTTATACGATAAAACACTTTTGTGTTTAAAATATCAATATGAAGTGTACCACGAAAAATTAATTCAATAAACGTTACTAAATGAGATACATATATAAAAATAATTATCGGGCGAGGATTACATTTTACATATAAGGATTGAATAAACCAAATGATTAATAAAATATAGATAATCAATGCTAAACTATTTGCAGCGATACAAGATGGAATATAGGAATAGTATGGATAGGTATTTTCAATTGAAGAATTCATTACTATTTATTCTTAAAAAGTGTAAAAGGATGTTAGCCGTCAACTTCATAGAAAACTAAGAAGTTTTTTCCTTGTGTTATTCAATATGAGGAGTGCTTTTCCTATTAAATCTAAAACGTCGACGGATGAAAGAACAGGAAAAAAGAATTTGGAAAATCTCATTCAGTATGTAGAAGGAACTCCATGTAAGAAAGACTGAAGAGATGAAAAGAATCTCACTAACAGACGAGCATTATATTCTCGCTTTTATTATCTTTCGAGAAAAATTTTCTCATTGGTTAATTTTTACATCAATACTAAAGTCAAAAGAATTTCTTCTTTCATCATTTCCGCTATTTCTGTGGATAAAACTGTTCTAATATAAAACATATATAATGAAAACATATTGAAGCAGTGATCTCGGTTGGAACGGAAACATTCAGGGTGTGAAGGGTGGGGTATGGGTGAGGGTGAGTACAAGAGTATTCATATATCTATTGGGAGTAATACGCAATATTGGAATAACATAAATCCGTTGTTTTCAGAATATGAGAGGAAAGAATGGAGAAACAATGACATTCACAGCCTCAACACAAAACAAAAAAAAATATATATAGGCATTACATGAGATCCAGGATGATATAATAAACAAGTCAAAATAATTGTATAATATTTACAGACAAGAAACAAGATTTTTGAAAAAAACGTAGAACAGATAAATTATATGAGAATATTGGTAACTGGTACTATTTCACGTACTACTTTGCTCTAACACTCGTTGCTATGCCTCTTGTATATTACTGCTCTCTTCTTGTTATTTCTATTTTCCTCTGATGTCCCCCTGTTAGCCGTCGGTCATTGATTGCGCAAGAAAAGTTGTACACATGTAATTAACGCGTAACATATAACAAAAAGGTACTGTATATGACATGTTTTGAGGTGAATGAAGTGTTTATTTGGAATAGATTAAGATGAGTCACTGACGTTTGTAGAAAACTCTCAGATAATATCTCATAAGAACTATGGCTGACATGGAATATTTCCAACGAAGAGAAACATCAAACTGATGTCACTATATCACAGTATAAGATAAATTTACTGCCTAGGAGATACAATCCGATCGGAGAAAGTGTATTCGTTCCTCATACCACTTATCGGCATAAATAGTTTTTGATCGAGGCAATAAGAGCATCTAATTGTTTGACATCTGGAATGCTTCTTATCAGCCTATATTCTAGCGTTAGAGCCGATCAAATGTATTTCATGATTTGCCCAGCTAATATCAATTTGATATAGACGAAAAACGAACATACTCAAGTCAGCCAAAACAGGCTCGTTTTCGGACTGCCTTCGAAATGTAATGGAAAACAACAGCGATTTATCGTGGTAAATTAGCACTTAAGATCTAAAATTAATACTATTAAATGGATATTTGGCTCTGGGACATACGAGATAATCGGTAGAACAGCTGCGACATGTGTTTATCAGATTCGTCTAATTTCAATGCTGAAGTGTGGTATTTGAGCACTGTTAAATCGTCTATATGTTATACAGCGCGATAACTTAGCTGTATTTAGTACGAGCTTTGAAATAACTCAGATGATACTGTTATCTAATACACAGAAAAGGGACAGATACATAATTAGCATTCTGAGTAATCAGTACTCTTTTTCAATTTATATTATAATCAGTCCGAAGAAAAGATATTAGTATTAAGTAGTTTAATTCAGCTACTTGAGGCAACGAGCTGACGTAAGATGTCATATTAGATTCCGATTGTCTTTTCGTTGACGTCAAAAAAGAGAACTAGACAAGGAGCATCCAATGTTTTCTGATTATAAAAGTGCAACGCGCTATTTGTGATATCGCGTAAAACGTTCAGAATGTCACGACTTCATTTCTGTTGCGGTACGGTGGTAGATTTGATTTCGCGTTGGTTCCATTTCACATCGCCTCTTCGTATGGACGTTTGTGGGAGAGAAGGGCGTATTTCAGATGATCCGATCAGACACATAAACGGACAGAGAAGGTATGAGAAGTATTGATAATATTTCATCAGATCACTAGTTATTTGCGAAGCAAGTATATCTGGAGTAATCAATGAAACGAAAAAGCAGACAACACTCGCAATCCAAACAACGAGGTACAAAACTGAAACCGATGCCAGTTGAATGACCATTTTACGACTGCGTCGCCAAATCTTTCGTTGACTTACTCGATGTTTCTGAAAGAGATAGTGAATGATGATAACAGCTGTTGTAACACCATCAACAATGGCTGGACCGCAGACGTTACATAGTCAATCGTATAAACCGAGGAGAAACTATAAATAGGAAGAGTTTAACATCTAAATTTGATTCGAATTATTAAAACTAACCTCATATTCACATTATGGGCCACCACAGACGAACTATGTGTAACCAAAACGTGATTCACACGAATAAACAATATTTAAGCCAAAATATAACAAAGGAGAATAGATGAATAAAATGACTGAGGGAAGATTATCTAGAAGAATCAAATGTAGGAACCATCAATGCCACAAGGATTTCGACGAATATCGGACGATCGAGTGGCGTATCAAAGTCCATTGTTGGTTTTTAAATAATCGAAATAATCAGCTTAGTTATCTATTTGCTATTAACGTACGATACAAAAGAAATAAATGCGCTGCTGCTTAAGTCGTGGAGAGATATTTCAATTTTGATTTTCTAGAAAAAGAAACTAAGTCTGATCGAGGAGCGATCCAGAAGTGATGACGTGTTTTACCGCCGATTGCATAGAAATATTGTTAGCTTCTGCTATTGAATGATATCAAGAGTTAAAACTAACGACACGCCAAAATTTTAATAATACGGAATTGATTTGATTACGGATAATCGTAGATTTGAGAAAAGATTTTCATTCGAGTTTGTTCTAATCTGATTATATGTGACATACTCGTCGGATGTGAGTTGTTTAGCATTCGCCTAAAGTATTAATTTATCGAATTCACTGATTATTTCATAGAAAAATTCTTTTAGTATGAGATGTACTTTTATATAAGCAAAATAAACCACTGCATAATAGAAAGAGTCATGTGCCTTAAGCACAGATAACAGCCATCACACTGGATCGCTAAGCCTTTTTTATAATTATTTCGTGTAATATTACCTTTTCGATGTCGATTATATCGAGAGGAAGAATGATACAGCAGAAGACGTATGGGCATGAGAAAGTGTTTTTCATTTCAAGCGTATTTATACATCTCACCGAATATATGTCAACGTCAGTTCTTTCCATTACTTTCTTCAGATAGTCGATATATGTATTCTGTATTACAACGAGTGTCTCTCTTATTTGTATAGAGCATATGCCCATGGCTGATTTACCTTTTGATCTCAAAAGAGCTGAAAATAATCTTTTTATACATCGTTCGTATCGTTCATAATTAAGAAAATATCGTCATAGCTTTTGAAAATGCTCATTTATGCATTAGCGGAGCTTGTAAACTCACTTTTGACATCAATGGACCGCCCGCCATAATCAAATCTGTTTCATAAATTATCTCTGTTGGGACCGAAATGATATTCGTGTGAAATCAGAGTTAAATATACAATTAATGATGACATAAAATATTTGTGGACATGTTCAAGAATCTATGAAACGTGAGGAGGTATCCCACTGTGACAAAAATGACATTGTCCAATGACCAATATTTCAAGACAGCTCTGTAATGAAAGAAGGCTTGTATGTTTTAATGAATAATGCAATGCTATTGATGTTTTAAATAACTTGTTCAGTATTTAATGAGCGATAATTCCAAAAGTGAAATGTCATTTAATTATACCGCTCATTAGATCACTTTCCCGAACCGTTTATTACATTTTGGCATTCTTTGTAAATTCGATGCCGACCATCGACGAAGTTTCGTCTAAATAGATAAACATCGAGCTGTCACTCTTTATTTGCGGAGAAATAATGGCTTTTCCTTCCTATTTATTTGTATTATATCACCTTAAAGCAACAAAAGCTGTACGGCTACTTCTTCACAATCATGCGGACATAGTCATGCTAATTTTCAACTGAACTCATCTCACCATTGATTTATCAATGGCAATAAATATTTAACGATCTATTCTCTGTCTTCCACAACAATTTGTAAATTATGAAATATGGTACGGTGCTATGGATATCAATCGCACGACATAATCTCGTATTTCATTCAAATTTTATCCGAACAGTGCGATATAGTCTTCTATTTCATCACATACCAATAGCCACTTTTGCTCTCTATACACCACTTCTTTATTTTTATTTGGTAGTACTTACAACTTGTGTGGAGGTGTATGCTTTTGTGATATTATACCGTTATGGTACATTTGGTATAAATCAATTGTCAATTGTGTCGTTCCAATTTTACTCATTGTTGCACTTAGTTTTGCTCTTTTGGTTCGTGTTTTAGTGCAGAAACGTCGTTTAAAGCAGAATTTTTAGTGGCGTCAATATCGGACACGGATTATGCAATTAGCTCTCGTATGTTCTGTGGATCTTATATTTGATCTTCCTTAACATTATCATAATTATACAATGATTAAGGCTACCAGACTTTTGGTAATAGCCTCATAACACCTTATATAACCCGTTTAACATATATGTTCTAGCAATAGTTCTGCTATATGCTACACTTATAGCATTACCGGATGCAAAGAAGAAACTGCGTGTCCTGCTCATTTATATACAAATAACCACTGAGCTGTGGCACCAACAACTGTAGATGCTTAATCATACGCGGTTTTTAATGTAGATGGTGTAACTTACATGCTTGGCGAATAAAGAAACACAAACCCAGAAGCGATGTAGATCGAAAGTGAGAAAAAGAGAAAAACAAGTTTGCTGAATTACAAGTCGCTTTATAGAAAACAATGACTTGTGTGTCAAATCTTTTATCTTGTCATTTTATTAATATTTCATAACGTAAACTGAACGAATTTTTTTTTGCTATGTAGGCGTCAGTGAACAACAGTAGGTGGGTGAATCATCTACTGTTTATGTCAGTTATATCAGATTTCAAACTTATTATATGCTTAATCTTTTACGCAAAAAGAATTGTCAATATTAAGTGAAACACAATACGGCACTCATTTCTGTTTCGTACGATTGCATAAATTCACCCAGGGCGAGCATGTTGAATTATGTATTATTCATAGCGTCATCCTTCGATTGATTATATCAAATATTTATACAGAATTCATCAGGTGTACATATAACTCCCTTAATCATAAAAGCTCTTTTCATTCTGTCGTTCATAGCACGCACAGACGTACGCGCAACTTGATGTAAATGAGTACAATTCACGAAAAAAAAAGTTGATCGGACTGTTTTAGATCGAACAACTATTTAGAAGAATGGCTTTGAATAAGAGAATTCTAGCGGCTGCATGTGCTGGTCTGATGACTATTGCTTGTATACTTTATATCATCAGTAATGCGTTACCTACATGGTATGTAAAAAAGATGAATATTTCACTATGGACATAGAACACTTTCAATGATTTTGTTCTTTTAAGGTCTGTGATAAAGATAAATTTAGAAAATGCCGAATCAGGGAAAGCGAATAATGGTCTATGGCGTTCATGTTCAACAAGTGATGCAGGAATTCAAATATGTCTCGATCCATCCAAATTATGTCCTTTAGCAAAAGATGAAGCCGCTAGTTCATGCCATAAGATGGCGACAGCTCGTGCATTCATTACATTGGCCTGTATCTTTTCAGCGATTTCTGCATTATGCCTTGCGGCGTGTATAATAGAATCTATCAATAAAAATACAATAGTAGTTACATTAATTAAAGTTCTTCCAATTCTTTCCTTGGTAGTGGGTATTATTGGTCTTGCAGTTGGTATTTCCTATGCTACTTACATTGGCCCATTTACTGCCGAAGTATCGCTTGGTGCTGCATCAATATTGGCAATTATAGCTGTTGTCATTAACTTAATTGCTGCAATTTCGGCACTACTAATTCGTTAAGAGAGAGAACATTGAACTTCTGTAATAGTTCTACATGCGCTGCACTTCTTCTCTCCATAAACAAGACAGTTTGATCAAAGCAAAACTACATTTTTTAAATACGAAAGAATTTACACTTTTATTTTTTTGTATTTCCTATATTCCTATTTCGAAGTTCATGGAATATAATCTATAATTTTTCAGTTATCAGATTATCAATATGAAAATGTTGGCTGTTCTTGCTTGAGGTTGAAGTGCTAATATATGATTCTTATCAAATCTTATCGTATTCTCTGTATGAATGACTATCGAAATTCAACACCAATTTTGATACAAAAAATTCAAATTTTCTCCATATAACAAGTGAATAATTATATCGCTGGTCAGCTTTAATTGATCTTTTTGGGCACTATCGAATCCATTCAGACGGACTTTCTCATTTCTGACAGATCAAGTTAATTGACTTGCTATAAGTATTTGAGATGAAAAAATTGGTGAAAAAGATTATTACCACCTTGAACGTCAATGCCAAGAAGATGTAAGCAAAGTTAACATCATGTACTCCTAGCATAAGCCCTCATAGGCAAAACTGGATAAGAAATAGAGAACGGAAACTTTTGTGAATGTACGTTAATGAATACGAAATACTATTCAAGTTGAACACTATGTTTTTGCTTCAGCTGTATTCGAATTTTAGCGTTGATCTTGCCATCTTGTTCGGCTATTTTAATTGCTCCCTTAGCGAGATTACTTTGTTGCCGTGAATGTTGTTGTTCACTCTATAGAATGAAAATAAAACAAGTTATGTTCTCTAGACATTAATCATGATAAACTATCAAATCTCAAGAGAATCATTTGAAGTAAGTAGATTACAGAGAAATAAGTAAATCTTACCGGTTAAAAGTATTTTTCCGTAGGCGATGATGAATATAAATACGGTTTTGCACGAAGTTTAGATCGAGTACTAATGAAATGACGATATACCAAAATATTCTTAGATAAGGAATACACGAATAAGGGGAAAGATTGTAGTTTGGCTTCGCGTAGGAGTAAACACTGGTACTAGTGACTGCGAGCGATGTGGTTCATTGTTGGTAGCTAGCGGAACTAATTCATCACTAATATCTGTTTTTACAGGTTAACAAGTATTGCTTGATTGGATTTATGAAACAATCAAATCAGCATGATAACAGCTGTGCTTGAATCAAAATCCTGGTAGAAAGCCCTATTTTCTGGAGTCAACGGTTTTAGGCGTGTTTCTCGGTTTTTGGCTTGAAGATCAACTTTTATCTAAATAAATCATACATATTCGGATTCAGCTCATTGAACTGCATCGGATCACATAAAAAATTCAGCAAAAAATTCGATTTTTTTTTAGGGACGAGTGGGCCTTAAACGCCGTTCATTGCAATCTAAATTTAATTCAAATATAGCATTTTCTCGGTAAAAACGCTCTAGTTTGTGACTATCAAAATCGCCGTTCATCATATGCCCATCATTCGTAAGCGAACCATACGTAGACGGGCTTTTAATATATATGCGGATGTTTGAAGCATAATCAGGTACCGGTGTGATGGTTCTTCGTCGAATCCTAAAAAATGGATGACCTTTATGTCCTTTTCATCGAACAGTGGGAGTCCCGGATGAATAGAAATTACTACCCATGGGGCAATGAAAGAAGCCAACTTTAGTCATTGGAAATGTTCATCCATTATCTAGTAGTTCAACTACATCGTTTTTGAAAGTCTAAACATTTTCTAATTTCTTTACATTCTCTTCGTTTGCGAAAGTATAGTCATTTGCCTTCATAGTAGAAGTTGCTATCCCACGTTCTTTTTGACGAACTATCACTCATCTTCATAATGTTTGCATGTATTCAATAGCTCGTCCTTTTACCAATACTTCGGTATGAATCTTTCCCCCTCTCTTCTGGTTTTTATGCTCTTTCAGATTTCTACCGATACATTCGACTATTTATTTAGACTTCAGTAAGAATCCCTTTTTTCTCTGATTTTATTCTTTTTCTCTTTTTTTCCTTTCCTCTTTCTTTTTTCATATATATATGTATATACATATATTCCTCTTAGTATATTTTACTGCATTTCGACTCAGGTAAGGACAGCCTCTTTCTCTCATTCATTTTTTTTGGGTACTCAAAAAGTGAGTACATTGTAGCAGTGAGGATGAAGATGAGTTTAATAGAGGAGTTCCAAACTACTCACGCGACGATCGTTTCTTGAGAGTAATGGTGAACGTAAGATAGTTATAATAGAAACTAAACGGAAGAATTACAGTAGGCAAAATCGCTCATTTTCGTTAGTAATTGACTAATGATCAATAGTTTTATTTAAAAAATGATCCAGATCGAGATTTAAACTGAAAGTGTAAGGTCAAGTGAGATCCTCATATAAGTGATGCACTTTGCTCTAAGTTTTAAATTTGCGCCAATAAAGTAGCAAAAACGGAACACTTTCATGTAAATCTTGAATATCTTTTTTGGACTGGATATCGATTCGGATTCACCAGCTCGTTGAGTTGATCCGTTTCGTCGGTTATTTAAGGATATGTATGACTTTCTTTCACAAAGACAACTAAAACTTTGTACAAAACAAAACTGCTTGACACACAAACACCATTTTTGCGCTGAACAAGAGCTCATAGTTTATCAAGTCAAAATCAATCGCTCAATTTACATGAACTAGATAATTGCGTGGAAAGAACAGTTACTTTGATCTGGCGATATCACGCTTTCTCCTGTTATCTTTTAAAGTATCGTCAAGTTTATTGCAAATTTCAGTAAAAACGTTAGAAACATGGAAAACTTGAATACTTTTCGCACAAAGTCTCCAAAATGAATGTACTTAATTCAGTTTTCTTACTCTATCGGAGTAAATGCTCGTTTGCATCGAATACTCTATGTAATATGCTGTTCTTCTAATCAGAAGTACGTTAAATTTCAATGATTTTTGAATATTGGCTGAAAACTTGCGTCTACAAGAGAGGTATTCAAAGAAAATCACAACAATACATCACTAAAACTAAGCATCAATGTTAAATATCCTCTTCAGTCATTCTCATTGATTTAGTTACGAAAGAACACTAAGGATACCGGAACACCGTTGAAGATAACTTGGATAAAGATAGTAATGTTATTACAAACTGAAGTTGAATGTGCCTGAGGATGAAAAAAGCTGCCGTGGTTCATTGCTCTAGCTGTAATTTATTTGTGTAAGGTGTTTTTCCTCTGTCTTGAAGGTCACGCTTTGTTTTTTGCTGTTACTACTCCGACTGCTATTCTTCCTATGCGAGTCCACATTTCCCAATCCGTTGACAAGTGCGTATAGAAGTCGCGTACAAAAAAATAATATAAGCCAAATCGATCGAGTCTGTATTTGTATTTCAGTGTTCATTTGACATGTTTTCTCTAATTTCCAACTCTTTGTTCTAATTCTATTCCATCTATCTATTTATTTATTTCACAACTTTATGTACTCTGAAAGTACACGCGAAATATACACAAGTGATACCAGCCAAAGATCTGCAAAGCACACTTGATGTATTCATTGAAGCGACTGAATAAAATGAACAGCCATTCAAATAAATAGTGTTTTCCATCTAATCAAACAAATCTGTAGTATCTCTTTGAGCCGTGAAGCCGCTTTCACATCTGATGAGCTTCGTAGTGGAATCAAACTCTTAAAACCATGGCTGTCCATCTCACCCTCACACCCTTAATAAACATAAGCAACTAATCATCAGATCAGTAATTTTATTCGTTTTATCAATACCTTATCGGATAATTTCTTCACTTCCTTCCTAATTTTACACGAGTATATTCCAAATAATTGCGCAATACTGCTCGAAAACGTATCAATATTTGTCAACTATCTATACTAACAAACATATTGTGAAATTTTGTCTACTTTTGAAAAACGATGTTTTGAATGAACTAATGCATTACCTAACGATCTCGCTCGGTAATCGTCGTCGGATATTTGCTTTGATATGCTTCCATATAGAAGTGGTTTGAGGAGCAGTAATCTTTGTGAAACGTTACGAAGACGCACGATATCTGCTTAGAAGAATTTGAATATATGATTTGCGACTATGTGCAGTAAGGTTTATGGTGTCGTCCGTACCTTTATAGAAGGGCGCGTGTATAGGATCGCTAGGAGAAAAACAAAAATAAATAAAGAAGTAAAGAAATAAATAGAGAAGAAAAAAGAGAACGAAAGAAACACAACATGATTCATTCGCATAGACAAATATATATTCAAGAGTATTGTTAATATTTCGATAGCTACGAACGAATCTAAAGGTAAAGCGAAATACAGGTAAGTTTATATATTTATCTACCTTCAATTGACATCGTAAAGCATGTGAAAAGTATAAGACACGCCCATTTTACTGCTCTCCAAGAGTCGATATTCTTTTCGAGAAAAGTTTTTTTTATCACACGAAAATGTGCTCACTTAATATTGCAAACTTCAAGGTTTTTTGTTTCTGCTCTACCTGAATAGTCGAAAAACGAGAAAATGCAAAGTTTATTTGTACATTCACTTATTCGACTAATATTTATGTGAGAATAGATATGGATAAAATTCTGTGCTCGTTATTATCATTAATGCTAGTTATGTTTTAACTTTTTGTTATAGCGAAAAACAATATCTGATTCCCGTTTCTAGAACTTATCATTATATTGGAAGGCACTATTTGCTTTGCGGAAATAGAATCTATTTTTTCTCGTTTTTAAGCCATCTCAATTCGACTGACTCAGTCACCAAAGGTGTATGTCTAATGTGTATACAGTTAGTAGAAAAGAAAAGGAGAGATAGAAAACAAGATGCTATTGAGTGATTCCCATTCAGTATTTCATCAACATTATCTTCGTGAGAAAGACTAGGGAAATAAGCAGAACCACCATTCGGAGAATACATTCTATTCAAGGACGCATGTGAACGTGCTTGTATGTTGATTGATCATATGTATCGTTCGTTATATAGCAGCAATACCATCATGTGTGTTCATTTTAGTATTGGGTGAAATCCAATTTATTTGTTTTATTTCTATTTGTGCAAATTCATATAGACCCGAAACAAACCAATCTACTCGTATTACTAAGTGTAAGTCTTTCTTAGCTTCTACATGCCTGCTCTGCGTATACATATTATAAAATTTCATCTATTTATCTATTTACTCAGCATCTTACTGACAATGTCACAGAATGTTGTTGTTGGTTCATACATCATCTACAACGTTGGAAACGCTGAACCTGGTCTAGTAGCCAACGTAAAGAAGCAAATAACTGATGCTGGAGGAAGAATCACTTACGAGTATTCATCGGCCGCCAAGTAAATGAAGACCCTATTTCTGACTTAAAAATATTCCAATTGATTTTAGTGGATTCGCTGTATCTAATACTCCACATCATGTAATTCAGGCGATCGAAAGAGATTTCGGTGACAAATTTATGATCCAGCCGGATGGTATACAGCAATTGCACTAATACGAATCGAATACGCGTTCGTTCTGACGATATCGATTTTCAAAAGAAGAAGACTGACAACATGAATTCTATTTGCACCAATTGATTTTAACGCATCGTTTTCTTAGTTTGCTTCTCTAAAAATATTTATTCACTCCTACAAAAATCAAATTTCCTCATGTTTTGATTTACGAGACAGGGTGTGTGGGCCAATAAGCAACAGCGATCGCGACTTCGTCCTTGCTGACAGGACTCATCAGACGGTGACAGCAACTACAGGTACCTTGAGGCTGAATTATACAAAGAAGAACACCACGAGGCATTTTGTTCCTTCTCAAGGGGCTCGACAGGCAGCTTTGGTACCGCATAATCTTCTATATTTGAAATCGAAGGACTGAACATGCAGTCTTCAATTGTAGAACCTTAAACAAAGCAGAGAATTCTTTCGTAATAGGGTGAGCTCAAAACTATAACTACCACTATCCGGATTTCGACTCTTATCAGAAGAATCGATCATCAGGTGCTACAGCAATTTGCATAACAAGAGACTAAATCCAAAGTTCAGCTTGAAGGAATATCTCTTCCAAAAGAGGGTGAGTAGAAACTGCCATGGCCGGTTTCGAACTTGTAAGAGTTCTTTTTCAAATGGGTTAACTCTAAATATTGATTCTTATCATTATTTCAATGGAAAAACATTAAAATAACAACAAATAATCAAAATCTACCTAATGATGAGGAAATTCTGAAGTGGCGTATACTGACTATACTGCTGTTATTGAGTAAAAAGGCAGATGAAATGTGTTTGCTGTTGAACGTAGAGATGTTGTGATGAGTAATTATTGAGGATCTCAGTGTATGATACATTGGAAGATTCGTGTGTTGATGTATATTGCCGTTGGTACTTGGTGGAGTTCGTTTGAGTAATAAACAGTTCGATGTATTCAATCGTGTTTGGTTATTTTGGGTAAGAAATCTAGAAGAAGAGAAGAATTTTATTATGCGTGATGCTTATCTGAGTTAAGTATTGGAAATGGTTGAAAGTTTTGGATGAATGTAGCGAAGTAAGTTNTTAGGTGATGTTCATTTCTATGGTTTTAGTAATGACACATGGAATCCCAATACATATCCCATCACTCGATTTTTGTCTGAAACAGGAATGAATTCTTTACCAAGTCTGGATTCTTGGCTTCAAGTAACATCAAATCTAAGTGATTTACAGTTTGGAAGTTCGTTTTTCGAACATCGAAAACACGATACTAAAGTGGATAATATATTGTATGTTAAAAAACAAAGTTTTGAGGTATTTCATTCCGCTTGTTGCAGGAGACAAATAAGGAGTAATTTACCGATTCCAGTAACAACTGATTCGTTGAAAAATTTCTCACAAATGATTTACTTGAGTCAGATAAATCAAGCGATGACGTTGAAAAGCATCAGTGATGTGTGTCGATTACATTCATCAATCGAGATGATCGACCCAAAAACGAGTCAGGGGTAAACAGATCTTCCAATATTTAGCAAAGTTAATAAATTACTTTTCTAATAGGCATACAATGGGTTTGATGTATTGGCAAATAGGTGATTTTTGGCAAGCACCAACATCGTCTACAGTCGAATACGAATTAAAATGGAAAATGGCTCATTATTATGTTCAAAATATGTATGAATTTGTTTATCCACTAATTGTTCTTCAACCCTATTTAGCGAATATTACGGATGAAAAAGCACAACTTTCATTTTATGTTGTTAATGAGCTGTTCACTGGTGTAAAAGGTCAATTAATGTGTTCATTGGTACCAGTAGATCAATTCTCTGTTCGATTATCATTTAAATTTGATGTTTCGATTGATTTTCCAACCGTTCGACACGTCATTGACCTGCCGTATTCAGCAATTATGAGAACTGCTGGTTGTTTGAATAATAGTCAATGTGTTCTTCATTGTCATTTAAATAATAACAAAAAATTCATTGAACAAACTTTATTTTTGACTCAACCAAAGAATTATGAACTTTCTCAACCAAATCTTCGAATCGAAAAACTTGAACAAATCACTTCAACGGATGTGAGCATCACACTAACAGCAACAAATCCTGCTTTATTCGTTTGGCTTGATGTTCCTTTGAATATCAGTGGATATTTTTCTCAAAATGGATTCCATATGTTTCAATCAATGAAATTCATTACTTTTCATTCATGGGTACCAATGATCAATTTGGACAAAACTGATTTTGACCTTCGTATTACTTCATTATTCGATACAACACAATCGTGACTTTCATTTCTATCGTGTTCGTACCATAAGATTAGAGACATCATTTCTTTTAGTTTAGTTCTTTGTATTATTGCCGAAATCGATTCACTATTTTTCGCTATCTAATCAGAGAATTGCAACAACATGAGTTGCTTTAGAATTTATGATCGTACTTACTGATCATTGTCCAGAAAGGAGTGCGACCTTGGAAATGAAGTCTCTCTCTCTCTACCGTACTTCGAATGCTGTGTGGGAATTCACTTTTTCCTCCTATCATTATCTAAAACATTTTCTCTGTTCCTATGTTTAAATCAGTGAAAAAGTTTCCGTATTAGGTGTATTTGATAGAGTATAGGGAAATGAAGCCAACCATCATGCATATTCATCTTAATGAAATATTGTCAACTGCCGTTCTGATCAGACCCGTGTGATTCCTCATTTCTGAGATCATTGCGGTTTGTCTGTGGATTGATTGTTTGCTGCCCATGAAAGCCTAACAGTTATTATTTCATTTGAAAAGGTTGCAGTCTTGAAGTAACTCAAGAATTCAGCCATCGAATTCAGGATAAAGTTTATAAAAAAATGAAAATTCAACTATATTAATAACTATTTGTATAGATTTAAATAATAAGCAATGTGCTACAGTATACATAATAAATGTCTACGATGTTTTCATATAAAAAAGGTACCTCGTTCATACTGGGTCGGTCTTTAACCGAAACTACTAAAATTCTTCGTAACTGTGTGATCTATAGTGCATATTCTATTGTTCCCTTCAATTGAAGGAGCTAACAAGCCACATATTTTATTCGCGAAACTCGAAAAATCACGGACACTGGGTGAGACTTACAAATCTCATCTTTCAAGTAGCTTTCAAAAGAAACGCCTATAAGTTGTTCATTACCACAAAAAACTAGATAGAAAGTGTTTTATTTTATGATTTGACGTGAAAACAGCATCCCTCATAGTGTTTCATATATGTTTAAAATACTATTTATATATAGTCGATGTCTTTGTAGCAAACAAGATGAAATTGCGCTGAGGAGCATACCTTTTTGGATACATATTTCCGGTACAATCCTATGGATAGACCTAACGTGTCGCAGCATATAAAACAATAATGATAATGAGGTCACATCACTTATTGTGATTTCTTGAATTACAACTATTATAATGTGAGATACATTAAATGTTTTTTGTATAAGCCCCTAAACTACCGTCTTCTTACACATCATATTCAGCGATAGTGTCCAGCCCACTACCTTATATAAAAGATACAGAAAAAAGTCTCTTTTTGAAAGGGAAACGAAGAAACTGAAGCTCGGTAAATAAGAAAGAGCTAACCGTTGGTTCGAATTTCTCGATCCCGAAAATCCTTCGCATAGTCATGTGCGATCACGGTCGTTAAAAATGCATTGATTTATAAAACACTGTAATCTGACTAGATTATGTCAACAAATCTTTTGCATTTCAATGATTGTACTTATGACGTTATAACGCTTTCTTTCAGAGAAGGGAATAAAGAGTGGATAGTAAAATATTTCTACCTCTCTTCGACACTTCTATATTGGAAGGAAATGCATAAAATAATCGTTGTCCACAATCACAATAAAGGGATTCTATGAATGTCAGTTCTTTCGTGAAAAAGTCATATGGTTGCTTTTAGTCGACAAAGTAAACAATAAACTTGAATTGTAAGGATACTTTATTGACACCTCTACGTCTTCATGTATATTATGTTTGTTTAATTTTCTTTTCAAGAAAAAACTATTCACTCGAGATAAATGATTGAGAATGGATGAAGGATGTAAGAGAGACCCTTTTCATCCACACTCTCGCCCTCAATGCGATTCGTATTATTGAATAAGAAACGACGATACAACACTTATAATTATATGGACAAAAATGATTATTTGTGACATTAAAACTTTTTTACTCAATACAACATGCACGGTGAAGTTTTTATTGGTTTTGTACAGATCTAGTTAATTGAGACTGAGTTTGCTCTGGTAGGCCACATCGAAATAACAATATTAATTGTTTACGAAACAATTTACTTGATAATGTAAATAGATAAAAACTCATACTTGGACCAAATAGAGAAACAAAACCGATGATATGATAAGCATTGGTAATGGTCGCTTCTTCGATATCATTGTTTGCCATTATAATACCAGCCGGGGCAATATAGAGATGTGTTATTGAGTTAACCGCTGATGGTAAACCAAGTAAAAATGCTTGACCAATTGTCATGCGGATGAGCTGTCGTTCTTTCTTGAATTGAATATATTGTCGATCATTTTGTGTATCGTCAATCCCTATTCTATTTCTTCCTCGATGAATATTTCGAATTGTAAGGAAAGTAAAAACAATCATACAAGGAATTGGAATAACTGTCCATATTATTAGATTCCAAATACCGTAAAATAACACGTAAGAAGTTGGGGTAGCGTCACAAATTTGCTCTGCCGGTATAATTGTGTAAAAACCAAACATATGACTGTTTATAACAGCCATAAATAATACCACGATCCATATGAGACGAGTAGCATTGCGAGTATTGCACCATTGACGCAAATTTGTAGAAGTTGAACTGCATAAGTATCTAAAGAACGATTTCATATTGCATATTTTACCTTTTTTCTATTACAGCAGTGTATATTTCCGAAAAACACATACCTGTCAAGACAGGCTAAGGCAATAAACCACGAAGGCAAAGTTCTAAAATATAAAAATTGAAGATAGTATGATATGTATATCGTATTAAATTGTATTACCTTATAGGAATAAAACTAAACGCCAAAATTTTGCACGCAACTATTGATGTACTCATTAGATCAATACTATAACCCAGTTGAAGAGCACGAATTAAAAGATATTCAGTTACAACCAAAAGGCCAGTTATTGTCGATGCGAAAAAGTATCGACCGCATGAATTAGAATAGAGTATAGGACGTGTAAATACATAGATATTCAATATATGGCCCACTAAACCAAGAGTAAAAAGAATCGCAGACCAGCATCGAACAAATACGACTAACTGCCACCTTATTTCATTAACAATATCAAGCGAGCTTGTGTTAGAATATGACATATTTCAAAATGAATATAGAAGATGAATTTGAGATACTTTTTTCTAAATTATCTGAAAAATATTTCCCCCGTCTTTTAGCGTCAAAACAAAATTAAAAATTCATTCACTTTAATCTTATAATTCATCATTAGTTATATATGATTATACGGGCCATTTATTGCACTGCATCATTACAAATACAATGTCATTTCTCTCGTTTTATCATTAAAAAAATTTTTTTTTAAACAGATTAAAACAACGTTCATTCGTTCATTGTCATTAAGAAATTAGATGAGAGCAAATTCTTCAAAGTGTTTGACTAAAGTCTCCAAACGTCGTGATAAAAAACAAGTGTCTGTAGATACCTGTTTTATAACCCATGAATCTGATTGTCTGTTAACTTCCGAAAGTGCATCAGGATATTTCCGAGCCATTCGAACCACTTGTTAGGTAAACTTACAGATATTCGTTCAATAGTATTCAGACAACACAACAAAATGTGGTAACAATTATATCTGATTCGTTCTCAGGTTCTTTAATAAACATATGGAGATGGTAGCCTGCATTTTAATCATTTGTCTTACAAGATATTAAAAACTATTTATTAAGGAATTATTTCCTATCTCTAAAAAAATTCCAGCCCATTTTTCTTACAAGTTAGTTTTTTTGAAGTTCGATGATTGCGTTGATTAGCTTAATCGAAACTGTGTTTGAAAACCTGAAAGGACTGGTACGGATTGAGGGTTTTAGATATAAGAAATAATTCATCTTTGATAACAGATTTATAGGATTGGTGCATCCCTAGTTCTTATTCCTAATTTCTCTCGATCATTTACTTCTTTCGTTATTCTAGTTTCTTACGCAGAATCAATCAAGCACTTCGTCTTTGAGCCTTCTCAAGAGCACATAAGCAGCCAGAAGAAACACAGAATTAAATGAAATTATACGTACAGATATGGAGTTTTCTAAGTAGCAAATGCAACTATAGGTTAATAATTATAGGATAATACAATATGGACAAATTATAAGATTTATATTTTGTGTTAACATTCTATTGTCTAGAGGAAATATTAAAAAGAATGAAGATATATTTGGAGCATAATAAGGGTGGGTGAGGGTGAGGATGTGAGGATGATCTAATAGAATACTACTCACTTACATCCTTGTCGAGAGTGTGACCCACATCACTGTCAATTCGTTGAAATATGTGCTAAAGAGTCTGTCTTCAAAAGATAATAAAATGTCATGCGTCAATTTATACTTAAAAAACGACCAGATAATAACTCGTGCTCTTCAATAAGTTTTGTTGTTTCCAACTGAATTATTTCTTTTCATAGTAATTTCTTGTTTTCAGCCTTCGGCCGTCAGCAGACTGAGTATATCGATGTATGTCACAAGTGACATGAAAAAATTCAGTTGAGATTGACAGAGAGAAAAACAGAGGAAAAAATTATTTTTATTTCTTCATCCACTCAATATTCACATGAAAAAATCTGATCTAGAAATGATTACTGAGCTCACTGGATCTCATGTAAAAATGAGAGGAATCTAAGATATAGCCGATATCCGAATAATGCCACTGATCATTTTAGTGTCATTCTAGTACGGAAAACAACGGTTTCCTAAAGATTTTCTTGGATTGAAGATCACATTTTATTCAAATAGTATAAAAAGTTTGTATTCGAAAACACTCGATGTATGAAACTCTAATAGACCACCATCATTTAGTTAATTTTCATTTTTTCCAAGAGAATTTGTTCTTAGAAACAAAGGCTAACGCAAGTAATATCATAATCATAATCCTATTTCATTGAGTTACTTTGGATAGGAACCAAAAAACGATTTGAAAAAATGTCAATCATATATTTGTTTTCTTCTGAATTATCTATGACTACATAGGCATCTTATTACGCCTCACAATTACTAATATAATATCATTTTTGTCTTTTATCATTTTGAATCTTTTTAAAAATGGGTTAAAATGACGTTTTAGAAAATAAAATTGAAGACAAACTCTAATTGATTAATTGATGTTTGTTTTGTCTTGGGTTCTCCGATTAAAATAGAGAGACTGAAGTGTTGGCATTTTTCAAAGGACAAGAATATGTTGCAATATTCCTCAGATCATTGTGTACTTTAACCATATTATCCATCGAAAATCTGCCATATATATATATTTATATGCATAGGTATGCACTGTATTTAACTGGTTATACAATTATATATTGTTCATTATATGACAATGCAATATGAGTACAAATCATATCGTCAACTGGTTGTTTATTAGTAGTGAGGAGAATGAAAAACAACTTTTCTTATTGACAAGACTGAAAAGCCTATGACGTTTCCAGAATGGAGAACGCAATTCTCGTTCTCCATTCCTATAGGATCAGAAGAGTGAAAGTTTCTTCTTCAAACATAAAAATCATGAAATACATATGTCGTTCGCCCAGTCATTACATCCAGCCATCATTGAATATTTATTTTTTTTACATAAGGTGCAGAGACTAAGAAATAGCAGCGTTCCTCACAATATTCCCTAAAAATTGAAACACACTTTAAATTACATTTTCTGGCAGTTTCCTTGTATAACTCAACCGCGATTATATATCTATTTACAATTTTAAAGCAAAGTATTATACATCGTTCGTATCGTTAATAATTAAGAATATATCCTCACAGCTTTTGGAAACGCTCATTTATGCATAAGCGGAGCTTGTAAACTCGGTTTTGACATCTATGAGCCGCCTGCCGTAATCAAATCTCTTTCATAAATTATCTCTGTTGAGACCGAAATGATATTCGTGTGAAATAAGAGTTAAATATACAACTAATGATGACATAAAATATCTGTGGACATGTTCAAGAACATGTGAAACGTGAGGAAATATCTGATTGTGACAAAAGTGACACTGTCCGATGACCAATTTCAAGACAACTTTGTATTGGAAGAAGGCTTTTATACTTTAATGAATAATGCAATCCTATCGATGTTTTAAATAACTTGTTCAGCATTTAATGAGCGATAATTACAAAAGTGAAATGGGATTTAGTTGCACCGCTCATTAAATCCCTTTTCCCAGCCGTTAGTTACATTTTGGCATTATTTTATGAACTCTATCGCGACCATCGACGAAGTTTCGCCTACATGAGTAAACATCGAGTTGTCACTCTTTATTTTCGGGGAAATAATGGCTTTTTCTTGCTATTTATTTGTATTATATCACCCTATAGCAACAAAAGGTGCACGGCAACTTCTTCACAATCATGATGTCATAGTCATACTATTTTTCAACTGGATTCATCTCGTCATTGATTTGTCAATGACAATAAATTTTTAACGATCTGTCCTCTGTCTTCTACAACAATTTGTAGATTACGGAATTTGACATGGTGCTATTTTCATCATGCTATGGATATCAATCGAACGACATAATCTCACATTTCATTCAAATTTCATCCGAACAGTGCGATCTCGTCTTTTATTTCATTACATACCAATAGTTACTTTTGCTCTCTATACATCACTCCTCTATTTTTATTTGGTAGTACTTACAACTTGTGTGGAGGTGTATGCTTTTGTGATATTATACCGTCATGGTACATTTGGTATGAATCAACTGTGAATTATGTTGTTCCAATCTTACTTATTGTTGCACTTAGCTTTGCTCTTCATGGTGCGTATTTTAATGCAGAAACGTCGTCCAAAGCAGAATTTTCAGTGGTATCAATATCGGACGATGATTATTCAATTTGCTCTCGTATGTTCTGTGGATTCTATATTTGATCTTCCTTATCATTATCATAATTATTCAATGGTCAAGTCTACCAGACCTTGGTAATAACTTCATATCACCTAATATAACCCATTTCACATGTGTTCCACCAATAATTCTGCCGTATGCTAAACTTATAACATTACCGGATGCAAAGAAGAAACTGCGTGTCCTTCTCATTTATAAAAATAACTACCGAGGTGTGGCACCAAGAACTGTAGATGTTTAATCATACGCGATTTTTAATGTGGATGGTATAACTTACATGCTTGGTGTTGACCGTTGCCTTTTAATTAATAAAGAAACACAAGCCCAGAACCGATGTGGATCGAAAGTGAGAAAAAGAGAAAAACAAGTTTGCTGAATTAAAATTTGCTTTATAGAAAATAATGACTTTTGTGTCAAATCTTTTATCTTATCATTTGTTATCTCATTTCCACAGTGTTCATTTATATGCACTCTATTAATACTTCATAACACAAACGCAACGAATTTTTTTTGCTATGTAGGTGTCAGTGAACAACAGTAGGTGGGTGGGTGGGTGAATCATCTACTGCTTATATCAGTTATATCAGATTTCAAACTGCTTAATCTTTTACGCAAAAAGAACTGTCAATATTAAGTGAAACACAATACGGCACTCATTTCTGTTTCGTACCATTGCATAAATTCACCCAGGGCGAGCATGTTGAATTCTGTATTATTCATAGCGTCATCCTTCGATTGACTATATCAAATATTTATACAGAATTTATCAAGTGTGTATATATAACTCCGTTAATCATAAAAGCTCTTTTCATTCTGTCGTTCATTGCACGCACACACGTGCGCGCAACTTGATGTAAATGAGTACAATTCACGAAAAAAAAGAGTTGATCGGATTGTTTTAGATCGAACAACCATTTAGAAGAATGGCTTTGAATAAGAGAATTCTAGCGGCTGCATGTGCTGGTCTGATGGCTATTGCTTGTATACTTTATATCATCAGTAATGCGTTACCTGCGTGGTATGTAAAAAAGATGAATATTTCACTCTGGACATAGAACACTTTCAATGATTTTGTTCTTTTTAGGTCTGTGGTAAAGATAAATTTAGAAAATGCTGAATCAAGGAAAACGAGTAATGGTCTATGGCGTTCATGTTCAACAAGTGATGCAGGAATTCAAATATGTCTCGATCCATCCAGCTTATGTCCTTTAGCAGAAGGAGAAGCCGCTAGTTCATGTCATAAGATGGCGGCAGCTAAAACATTCATTACATTGGCCTGTATCTTTTCAGCGATTTCTGCATTATGCCTTGTGGCGTGTATAATAGAATCTATCAATAAAAATACAATAGTAGTTACATTAATTAAAGTTCTTCCAATTCTCTCCTTGGTAGTGGGTATTATTGGTCTTGCAGTTGGTATTTCCTATGCTACTTACATTGGTTCACTTCCTGCTGAAGTATCGCTTGGTGCTGCATCAATATTGGCAATTATAGCTGTTGTCATTAACTTAATTGCTGCTATTTCAGCACTACTAATTCGTTAAGAGAGAGAACATTGAACTTCTGTAATAGTTCCACATGCGCTGCACTTCTTCTCTCCATAAACAAGATAGTTTGAACAAAGCAAAACTACATTTTTTAACTATGAGAGAATTTACACTTTTATTTTTTTGTATTTCCTATATTCATATTTCAAAGTTCGTGAAATATAATCTATAATTTTTCAGTTACTAAATTATCAATATGAAAATGTTGATTGATCTCAAGAGAATCATTTGAAGTAGGTAGATTACAGAGAAATAAGTAAATCTTACCGGTTAAAAGTATTTTTCCGTAGGCGATGATGAAGATGGAGATAAATACAGTTTTTCACGAAGTTTAGATCGACTACTAATGAAATGACGATATACAAAAATATTTTTAGATGAGAAATATAGAAATAAGTGGAAAGATGAGTTTGACTTGACGTAGGAGTAACTGCTGGTACTAGTGACTGCGAGCGATGTGGTTCATTGTTGGTAGCTAGCGGAACTAATTCATCACGAATATCTGTTTTTATGGCTTCACAAATATTGTGTGATTGGATTTATGGAACAATCAAATCGGCACTATAACAGCTGCGCTTAACCTTGTAACACCGCAAAAAAACATCAATCGATACACCCATCATTAAATTAGAAGTATGTTGAGGATGGATATAGATGAGAGTTAAGACTCACGCCCTCACCCTCACGCTCAACAAAATTTTGACGAGTGCCTCGATATATAGAAGGAACATTTTGTCAATGATTTAGGACCAGGAAGTGAAAAACATACCGATGCTTGGGTATCAACTGGTGCATCCAGATGAAGTAAGATGAAAAGTCAGGGCAGCAAAACGAAAGGTAATTGAGCGTTTACTTAATAAGTTTGTTCGAATAAATACCTGTAACTAATCGTTGCTGTTGCTATTTATGTAAATGCAGGCAAACTCGAACAACACTTCACATCAACAGCACACAAAGCTTCTAACGAAAGAAGCTTCAGCAAAATGAAATTCATTAAAAACTATTTACGAATAACATTATCGAATGATAAATTAGAATATTTGCTTTTGTGTTCAGTTGAACACTATCTACTTGACAAACTCGATTTAGCAAAACTTGCTGAACAATGGGTATGTATCTGATCATTTTTGAATTTTTGCGTAAGATCGTAGAACGATCGAATTAAACGTTTCAAAATCAATACCAAACAGTCAACTATTTATTTTAACTTGTAGGCTCTAATGAAAAATCGTCGAATAAAATTTACTACACGTTGATAGTATTATTTGGCGAAAGATTAGACTCTTGCATTTTCCTTTTATGTTTGAAGTCTTCATGCATTTCTTACGTCTTTTTTCATATGTAGTTTCTTCATGTAATTCAGAACGCATTGTATAAATTATCATGAAAATAGATACGATGAATATTTCGAATTTTGTCGCTTTTCATAGATCACTACCTTATATCAAAATTCCCCCCCCCCCCGCACCCCCCCCCTCCCACCCCCCCCTCCCCCAACCCCCCTGCGCCAACCCCCCCACGAAAGCCCAAT
>CAJNOJ010000302.1:1846-61623 GCA_905250025.1 Adineta ricciae | reverse complement strand
AATCAAATGTACCGATTTTATTCTCTCGTTTTCTTTTTATGATTCAAACAATTAATCATGGAAATGCTTTTATGTCAACATATGAAACAAATTATCAATATATTTCTTTATTACCTAAAGATGTAACTTATGCATATACAGAATCAATGATTTATGATGATAATTGTTCATGCGGTTTATATTCAAATTGTACAACACAAGCAAGTTTTATTGAACACAATTCATCAAAAACGATGCCAATTCAAGGTTTAAAAATGGGTTGTTTGCCAAGTGAATCATTTCATTTTTCAACTCTTGAATGTTTTTATAATCAATCATGTCTTAATCTTCTTTATCAATATACAAATTATGAAAATTCTTCAAATCCTATTTTAATCATATCGGATGATTTTCCATTAAATATGACAATTAATCAATTAATCAATTATTCATTTACTGGTAAATGGTTAATACAACCAAATTACTTATCGTATTATTATCAATGTTTACCTTCAATATGTTCATATACTTACATCGAAAAATTTAATTTATTGTATATCATTACTCTTTTTCTTAGTCTTCAAGGTGGTTTAACATTAGTTCTTACATGGATTTCTCCAAAATTAATTCGAATTCTAGCAAAAACATATAATTATTATCGAAAAAAACAAAGAATACTAGTTCATCCTGACACTTCTCTTGCAATTCAATCAAATAATATGAATGTTCAAACATCAGAGTAAATCACTTATCGTTTTCTTTATTATTTTAATTTGAAATTTTAGATCTATTATTATTTCATCAATTCGACGTTCTTCGAAGAAAATTTGCGTAACTATCTCATTAGTATTGTTACTCATAGGTATTATTATCTTTTCAATTTATTATGCTCGAAATGGTACGAATATTATATTTTTAGTGAAATAATTAATAAAATATTTGTTTCTCTAAATAGTTTCCGTATTGAATAAAACAACAGATACGAATTTGAATATAACAACAACACCAATATCAATAGTTTCAACTACATCAGGTTACATTTTTTTGTTTGACTGATTTCTTATTGAAATACAAAATAAACTTTCTTCTTAGAATTGTTTTATCAACATAAGTTTCAATATATATCCACCAATCTTTCTTGCTTTGAACTTCATTATATTCCTTTCCATCCGGTCACTGGTGACTTCAACAATGATAATCTAGTGGATCTTGTATATTCTTGTAGACATAGTCCAAATGAGAAAATATTTATATTATTGAATGATGGAAATGGAAGATTTCAAAATTCATTTATAGTATCATTACCAAAATTTCACTCAATTAAATTTATTGGTATAGCTAATTTTAATAATGATAATCGATCTGACATACTTGTCACATACAATGATGAATCGCAAAGTGAATTCACAATTTTATTGGGAAATGGGAATGGTACATTCTATGAAAATTCACAAGTATTGCCGTTGAAAAATTTTCCTATAAACGAAATTTATCTTGCTGATTTTAATAATGATAATCAAGTTGATGTACTTTTAACACCAAATATTCTAACAACAAAAAATCTGCTTGTTTTATTAGGAAATGGAAATGGAACATTTCAATTAGAAATGATGTTATCATCTATAATATTTAGTGATCGAATACAAAATGTGTATATAAAAGATCTGAATAATGATAACATATTGGATATTATTGTTAATTTTGGATGGGATAAAAATATTGGTGTTATGTTCGGCCAAGGAAACGGATTATTTTCATTAGAACATTTATTATTTACAGAAAAGATGATTTACTCATGGAAAATGGCTGCTGATAATATAAATAATGATCATTATCTTGATATTGTTTTATTTGATGAAGATTCTAAACATATTTATGTTTTATTTGGAAGTGAAAATGGAACGTTTCAAGCGCAAAAACCATTTTTTACTACTATAATCAATTTCTATTATTTTCTGGTGATTGATGATTTTAATAATGATAATCAATCTGATATTGCTTTTTTTTATCAATTAATCGAATTTGAATGTATGATTTATCATTATTATAATAATACTTTTAAAAGAAATGAAAAAATCAATTTGAAATTAAGTGGAGAATTGGATACAGTTCTTGTAAATGATATAAATAATGATAATTATTTAGATATTGTACTTGGTACTACAAGCCCTTATAGTATTTATGTTTTATTTCGATATGAAAATCATCGTTTTTATCTACAGATGATTTATTCAAGTGACTATGAAGCTACTCCATATTGGTTTTCTCTTCTTGATTTTAATAACGATAATCATACAGATATAATCAGTTTTAATGATGAATCTATGACTATTGATGTGTTTTTAAATGAACATTAATGTTTGATTGACTGATAATATTTGGAGTGTGTATATTTTATGAGATATATAACTATCATAATCGATTTCGAATCTGTTAGAGTTCATTCTCAAATGGTATAAAACTGAAATAAGATTAAAAAACACTATTTCAGTGTGAAAAACATCAAAATAATAGCATTAAATCAAAATCAATTGAGATGACTGAAAAATCTTCAAAAGAGCAGTCGCTTACTGTATAGCTTGTTTGAAGGCAGAGATCAGATGAAATGTGTATGTTGTTGAACGTAGAGATGTTGTGATGAATAATTGTTGAGGATCTGAGTGTATGATAGATTGGAAGGTTCGTGTGTTGATGTATATTGCCGTTGGTACTTGATGGAGTTATATTCAAATTTGTATCTGTTGTTTTATTCAATACGGAAACTATTTAGAGAAAGAAATATTTTAATAATTATTTCATAAATAAAATAAAATTCGTACCATTTCGAACATAATAAATTGAAAAGATAATAGAACCTATGAGTAACAATACTAATGAGATAGTTACGAAAATTTTCTTCGAAGAACGTCGAATTGATGAAATAATAATAGATCTAAAATGTCAGATTAAAATAATAAAGAAAAAGATAAGTCATTTACTCTGATGTTTGAACATTCATATTATTTGATTGAATTGCAAGAGAATTGTCAGGATGAACTAATATTCTTTGTTTTTTTCGATAATAATGATATATTTTTGATAGAATTCGAATTATTTTTGGAGAAATCCATGTAAGAACTAATGTTAAACCACCTTGAAGACTAAGAAAAAGAGTAATGATATACAATAAATTAAATTTTTCGATGTAAGTATATGAACATATTGAAGGTAAACATTGATAATAATACGATAAATAATTTGGTTGTATTAACCATTTACCAGTAAATGAATAATTAATTAATTGATTAATTGTCATATTTAATGGAAAATCATCCGATATGATTAAAAGAGGATTTGAAGAATTTTCATAATTTGTATAGTGATAAAGAAGTTTAAGACATGATTGATTATAAAAACATTCAAGAGTTGAAAAATGAAATGATTCACTTGGTAAACAACCCATTTTTAAACCTTGAATTGGTATCGTTTTTGATGAATTCTTTTCAATAAAACTTGCTTGTGTTGTACAATTTGAATATAAACCACATGAACAGTTATCATCATAAATCATTGATTCTGTATATGCATAACTTAGATCATCTATAGGTAATAAAGAAATATATTGATAATTTGTTTCATATGTTGATATAAAAGCATTTCCATGATTAATTGTTTGAATCATAAAAAGAAAACGAGAGAATAAAATCGGTACATTTGATTTACTTTGTTCAATTAAAATTTCAATACGATGATAAAAGTCTTCTTCAGGCAGAATTTCAACAGTAACAAATAATGATGTAAGAAATTCATTAATAGTATTAGTAACTGATTTATTTGAGAGTTGACATAAACCTTGAAGATATTGTAAATGAGAAGAAAGAAATCGACGATAATCATTTTGTGAATAGACGGAGAAATTCGAAGATATACCATTTGTTATATTAATAATCCATTCTTTCGATACAAATTCACTTGAACAAATCTAGAAATAAATTTAAATCAATTTTATAAACATATTAACAAATGTACGATTATCTTACAGGATGAAACATTGGTATAATTTTAATAAATTTATTATATGTTGATGCTATTCGTGAACATGAACATTTTAATTCATCTCCATAAATTTTTCGTAATTTTTCGTAATAAGATATAATTAATGGTTGTTTAAATGTTTTTGTTATACTACGTGGTTGAATAATTGTATAGAATATAAGAATTGTTAGACTACTAAGAAATAATATAAAATAAAGACGAGTTGCCCATCGACCATATTTTTTAGCTGTTAATTTATTAATATTTCTTCCAAAATCACGTAAGGAAAAGATATTTAATTCAATTAATGTTGTTAATAAAATTCTTAGTGCATTTTGTATTATGATTTTCATTCGATTGAAACAATTTTGATGAACTAAAAAGGCATAAAATACGATGAACACTGTAAAAAAAAGATTTAATCTCAAATTTACTTTGGTCTCTTTGTTGCTGTTGTTGATTGTTGTTTTTAAATTTTGTTAATAGTTTAAGAATCAATTCAACTAGATGAGGTGTAACAATTCGTAAAGAAAGTATAACACCACCAACCATTGATATTAAAGTTATGACTACGCCAAGAAAATTTTGTTTTTGCATTTTTCGAGAATAAGTACAATAAGTAGGTGAACATGATTCATAAAATAATCGATAAGATATGGATGGATTCCACTGTTCAATCATTATTTCTTTAAATATAACTGAAACATTTTCATATAGAGAAAATCGAGTCGTCATTGGATCGTAATTCAATGGACCAAAATCAAATAATAAAGATGGATTACGATCAGCATCATTAGCAAACATTTCGTAAAAAGAAGATAGTAAAAATGAAAAACAATCTGATTCTTTATACAAACATTGAAGTGATGAAGAAAGAAGAGAATCAATAGCAAGACATCGTCGATTCGAACCTGGTACGTATTGCATCCGATCTTTATGAATATTGAAACCGGTGTTAAACACAACAGCGACTGTCTCACAATACGGATTTATGGCACAATTACATTTAATCATTGTTGAATTGACTAATGGAATTTCATTTAACACAAAATGAAGCTAAAAATAGAATTACAAAACAGAGGATAATAAAGGTTACATAGAACTATCATTAACAGTATCAGTTTCTATGATTTATACACACATATATATATAAGAAAACAATATAACATACTTTGACTGGATGAATAGAATTTTCATCAGCTGTAATAACATCACTTATTAAATTGACGTCATCAATCCTCCCGTAAAGTACCTTCGATGATTCTAGATAAAACTGATCAATCTGCATTAATAATTGTAAAACATTTGTCATTAAATCAAAATGATAAATTGTTGATTGATAAAATTGATTAAGACTTATATTAATTTGTTTATTAAATTCCGTTTCATTCATTACAGAAGAAACAATAAATAATTGAGAATAATATCGAATAATGGCTTCATCGATTGTCTTATGAGCTAAATGACAAAAATCAGACAGAAATTGAAAGTGTAAGAACGCTTGAGTACGCCAATCATTAGCAAAGTAAAATTTCCGTCGATTTCTTAATATATTAATCCATTGAGTATCAATGAAAAGGCTCGAACATATTTGATGAAAACGTGGTGATAAATATAGGAATTTTTTATGAGATATCGCTTGGTTTGAACATGGACATTGAAGTGAATCAGAATATAACATTTCTAAAGAACTATAAGTTTCCATTGATAATTTTGTTATAGTTATTATCATAGATTCACTATCAAATGATGTATATAAACAAATAGTACATATTGAACCTATAGTATTTAAAGAAAATAAAATGTACTCAAAAGATTTTTCAATTTACTAATTAATAAAAATAAATAGACACGTGTGATCATTTTCTGTTTTTCAATATTTTGTTCTGTTCGATTGTTGACATTCTTAAATAAATTTAATCTTTTTATTGTTTGAGTAAATTTGAACTTATTGTTTCTTTGATTTACTAAAACAATGAAATAAATATTAATATTAAATGCAAATAAAAACATTACTTTTGAAATTTTCATGGCTTTTTTTCGAGAAACATTTCCATTTGAATATAATATCAATAGAAAATGATGCAATAAGACGAAGTATGAGAACAAGACCACCATAAAGACTAATGAAAAATGTAATTACATAAAGTAGTTCTGTTCGTTCTATTTTTGAATATGTACATTTTGTTGGAGAACAAAGATGAAAATATTTTGTATAATTAATTGATAGTGACCAATTTGTAATGAAAAGATTATTTAAATATTCATTAACAGATATATTTCTATCTTCTGAAAATAAAGTTGAATTCTCTGGATCGAAATTGATCTAAAAAGAATAGAAGGATAGACAGAAAGCTTTTTTAGATTTATTTTATACAAACTTCTGTTAATTTTGGAAAATATTCGAGTAATACTTGAAGACATTCAATTTCGTAAAGACAATCTAATGTACTTTTAAGAAGTGCTTCAAGAGGAGTACATCCTGTAAAAAATCCATTGACAATACTAGAATTAGGCATAGGAAACATTTGATATCTTCGAGAATAATAAATTGATTGATAGGGTAATGGATTGAGAGTAGCATCAATTATTAATATGTTATGATTGCATGTTGGACCAGATGTATCATTAGTCGGATATTCTATTTCGTGTCCTATAAAAAGGGCACGGTCATTTGTGTTACCCATTACTTCAATTATAAAGTTTGTATTCAGAGCTGAAACAAAATAGTGTTTATCACTTGTATTTCTTATATAATTTAGAAACGTTATCATTCCAGAAGCTGCATTATTCTTCAAATATTCAATTGTTCCATTAGTTTGAATTTGAAATTGTTCATGAGAAAGAAGATGAAAAGTAATAAGTTCACTATTAGCAATATCAATTTGAATTTGATCAATGATTTCTTTTGAAAATAAACAAAATTTCGATAAAAGATTAAACTAAAAAATGTATATGCTCATATATATATAATATTAAAAAAATCTGTTTTACTTGTGAATATGCTGTTGTTCGAAAATCCCAAACTCCATATTGACTTGCTTCTTTAAAATATAATGCTCTTATCCATTCTGAATCGACGAAAATACTTGAACAAACAGAATGTATTTGTATATGAAATGATGTAAAATTTTGATAAGGTACTGCTATTGTTGAACATGGACATGAAAGTGTTTGATTATAGTGAGAATAAAGTTTAGTATATTTATCAAATGATATATCCGGTATAGTAACTGTTGTTGATTGTGTTTTTATTAAATTTATATAAAATAAAATATAGAAACAAACTAAAATAAAAATATTATCAAATAATTATTTCATTTTAAGACGTAAAATAAAAGACTAATGAAAATTTACTTGTAAAAAGAATAATATATAACCAAGTTTTATATTTTTGATGTCTAAGAATAATAGTTGGATTTTCATTATTGTCATTATCATCATATTCATTGTCTTTTAAGACAAAAAGATTGTAATTGATTACTTTTTGATAAAGACTTGTTGCTAAAAATTTCAATTTCATTATTGAATAAATGAATATTTTGTTAGAAGAACATAAATTGTTACTAAAACTTGAATAGACAAGTGAAACCTTTTTTCTAAACGTATAACTAAAAGAATAATAAAATCTATGATTTTTCTACTATCAGATGTTCTGGCTTCTCTATTAGCTCTTTAAATAGAGGACTTCCTTTCAATATTTTATACTTTTATCATTATTAAAGAATGCTCTAAATAGGAGAGAAGTAGATGATATTAGCATATTCTTTTGTTTTGTAAATGTTGGTTTCGTATGTTCAATTATTTAAAATCATGTTTTTGTAATTATTATAAAATGCACTGCTACTACATAGTTCATCAGAAAAGAATAAGGACAAAAGTATTTTCTATAAGAACTAATGTTTCTTTTTTCTAACTTTTTTGTCTATCAATCAGAAATTATATAACTGCACTTTTTCCAGCTGTATTACTTAATAGAAATGAAAGAATTCTGTATCATTTTACAAAACCTGATCAAAAATACTTACTGATAATAAAGTGTTGCGTTGTAGAATAGAAAAATAAAATATAATCTATATACATATATATGTTGCAGGGGAAATTGGAATCTAGGGCGATTTAGAATTGCCCTAGGGGAAATTGGAATAAATTCCTCAATAACATTACTTCTTCTGGGCAACGAGAGTAGAGAGTATATTTCTAAAGCAATTAGTACATGTGTTTCATTAAGTTTTCAAACTAATATCTTTCTAGAAAAGCTAACGAGACTAGAAAAACAACGCTCTACTTGAACTGTAACAAATATTGTTATTTGCTCTGGCATTATCAAACATTAGCACAGGAATCTTTTTTCCGTGGATGACGCTTCGTGCAGCACTTGACACCTTTAATCTTACATGGGCAAGCTTTTGTGGCACATTTTCCTGAACAGTTGCACGCTTCTGCAAGATTAAGCGCACCAACTGAAATATATTCTTTACATGCTTGAATGAATGTCATCGTCGGTAACGTCGTTGGTTCCACAGCACGTAAGTCTGCAAAATCACATTTAGTTAGATCCAATAGATCTTGTACACCATAAGATATTGATAGAACGCCCCGCAACGTGTATAATTGATATAACAGATCATTATTAGAAGAGGAACGAACTGACACAACTTTGCAGGGAAGAATTTTTGGCATTGTATTCGTTCGATCCACACGGTCGATTTTGAGGCCAACGAGATCTCCTTTCTGATACTATTTTTGTTTCATGGCTTTATCATAGATCTTTTGTCGCTTGGCAATCGCTTTCATATAATCAGCTTCTGCTGCAGCTCGAATTCGTTTATGTTTGTTTTCATCTATATTAGTATCCGGAACTTGAGTACCATTTTCGTTAATCACACAGCAAACATCTGAAGAATGGATTAATGAAGCCACCAGAATATTTAGATATTCTCCTTGTATAATTCTTTCTGCTAACCTTCAACAGTTCCATAGCTGTCGGAATCAGAATGCGAATGAATTGATTCACAACACACTGTCGCGACTATAGCATTAAGAGCAGAACTAGCAGCAGTACTGACCGAACACGAATCTGTTTCTGGTGGTTGAAGTTGAGGCGTTTCATCATTTGAATGAGAGTTGTTTGTCAGACAGTCCCTGCTAGGATTATGTGTCACTCCAGTTGTAATTGGACTATTCGTAGATTGAACAGCTAGACACAAAAAGGAGGAATAAATTGCAGAGAGGCGAACAATAACACCAAACTCACATTGATTCAATGACTAAACGAAATCAACGGGAAGATTCTCTTCATCCTCTACTCCTGCTTTACACAACTTTTTCCACATTTCGAAATCGGATCGTGGAAGCTGTCCAAAAACAACTTCGTATGGAGTTTTTTTCGTGGTATGAGTAGTGCTGGTGTTAATCCCGTGCGTTACAGGACCTAAACCTAAACAGGGTATGTCAGATATAAATTATTTATGTGTGGGATGCATAAATGAATGCTCACCCTTCAACCACTTTCCCAAAGCCACCTCGAGCGTTTGGTTACCGCGCTCAATAAGTCCTTGGGTCTCTGGATGGCGAGCTCTCGCGTTGATTATGACTAAATCTACCCAAGTATTTTTCAAGTCCTACGAGAAACAGAAATAAATATGGTGACATCTGAGGACCGTAAACAACATCTCACTTTTATCCCTTTCGCTACGAACTCTTTGCCATTGTCCGATTGAAGAATACGCGGTGGGCCAAAAGAATAGAACTGCTCTAGTAATTTTTCAGCAACCGGTTCCGCTTCCTTCGTTCGTAAAGGATACGTCCGTGAAAATTTACTAAAATGATCTTTAGCATGTAAGATCCATTTGTATTCGCCATCTGGTCGACATCTCATATCTATTAGATGGATCTGGACACGGGTTAAGTATCCTATTGATACAATAGGTTTACCTGAATAACAATCCATAACCAAGATGAAGAAACAACTTTACTACACTTACTAGCAGGAAACTTTGTGAAGATCTGTCGATTACTACACGCATCGCATAATTTGATAAACATGATTACGACATCATAGGGAATCCAAGAATATTGAGATTTAATCTAAAAATCACATAAAACAATCGCCTGAAAAGAAATCCTTTACATTTTACGTACTTCACTCCATGTTTTGTCCCTCCCGTGATGGCCGACACGCTTGTGACATTCATTCAGTTTAACATAAAGTTCTTCATATGTAACTACAGGCCGACTACCTTTGCCCTTGTTGTAGATGACATTCGCATCTCCAATTTTGACCAACACGAAGTTCTTTTGAGCCCAAAATTTAAACTTTCCCTCTCCCCAACTATCGCGCAGTACTAAAATAATATCTTCGTACATGCTCTTTGTGACTAAGTATTTCGCACGAAACTTTTCATTTAGACTTTTAATATGTGCGTCGAGATGTTCATAAAAAGTGTCGATGTTGCACGCGGTATATCAGGCGAGAGTGGTTATGTGAACGATTTTTTCTATTTACTTCGAATAGTTCTCTCTCCAAACGCTATTGCGCCTATTCTTTTCCTCTCTCTCTCGTTGTCCAGAAAAGGTAATGTTATTGAGGAATTTATTCCAATTTCCCCTTAGGGAAAACTGGAATCAACGTTACTGGTACAGAGAGGAACGAAAAAGAAAAGCAACAAAGTGACGTTCTAGACTAGCGAAAACTTTCCACATTATAGAGCACATCATCATACACATCGAACCACAGAAACGCATATAAAACTGTATCATTTTGTAGCGCATGAAAAGCCCTATCGATCTGTATACAGGAAACACTATCGTCAAGTGTTTTTATGTACCGTTAAAAGAGAAATCCCTATGATATACCTCGTGATATACACATAGACACTATTCAGTCATCATTAGTTCGCCCTATATATACTTTTTCGTGATGGTTCATTTGTGATTTTGTGCAGAATTTTCTGCTCTTTCGAATGAAACTATTGGATAGATGATACGAAAGAATTTTTGTTACGATATCTCTGAACAGACACTAGCATAATAGGGTAAAAAATGAGTGAAAATCTTTCATATGATTTCAGATTGACTTGAATTTGGTGTAGAAAGATTCTCCGTCTCATTCTGGATCGTTTTTGGTATTTACCAAGCTGATTTTGAAATGGGTCGATTTACGGTCTTGTACGCCCCCTTCCTTTGATAGAAAAAAAAACAAAATCTCCATTGCTTGTCATCCATTTTGCGCATCGGATTCATTTGCATCACTTGCAATCGTGCAAATCTCTTGTATAATTAGAACTTCTTTATCCCTTCATTGATTGTTTTTGAAATATAAGCGTAAATTTTCTTTTCAATTTCACTGTAGCTACTATTTTTTTTTGTTTTACTTTACTTGCTTACACTCCTTTGTACTCAATATTCACTTATTTTTATGTTAATTGAATCTATACAGATTTATTTCTTTTCTTTTGTGTAGTTGTTCATTATATCATAAATGCATCTTTATTTCATTGAAAAACAATTAAATAAACTTTATAGTGGAAAGTATGTTCGCTTAAGTGAAATAAAGGAAATCAATAAAAAATTGATTATATACTGATTTTTTTAGTCAAGGATAATGTGAGTCACTCTCGAAGAACGTTATTTATATTTGTTTGGCTGATAAATATGAAGCAAGATAAGGCTTTTCTGGCCATGAATGTTCGATACAAGAAAAAGCAAACGCTAACGTGAGCAGGTTTGAAAACCAGCAAAAAATGGCTTCTTTCACAAAAAACAATGCCTCACTCTTTACCATTTCATTTTATATTCTTCCAAACAATATTTCTGGACTCAATTTGATACAAGGAACTCGGATATCACATTGAAAACAAGGATAAAACGAAATGAGAAAGAGTGGAGCATTGTTTTTCTAAACAAAGGCATTTTCGCTAGTTTCCAGATCTTCTCAGTATTTTACGTTTTTCCCAGACAAACTTTGTCAAATCAAAAAAATAAGATCAAATCCGTGTTCAGCAGAAAAATTAAATCAAATAATGTGTGTTTTTTAGCAGATGTCTTGGGTAACACATTTGTGCATTGAGATTCATCATGATGAAAAACTATTTTGTGATTGAGTTATGTAAGAACAGAAGTGATATCTGATGGGTGAATATTAGCATCGTGTAATAGTTTTGTGAATGCTGAATTTGGATTTGCAGCTAAACGATTTGGTTGATCATATTCTTGGATATAACCATTGGATAAAACAATAATTCTTGATAAATTAAATGAGTCAGTCATAATGAAACAGAAAGAAAAAGAAAAAAAGTATATACTTAGTACTATCTAAAATTGTATGTAATCGATGAGCAATTGTTATAACAGTTGCATTTTTTAACGCTGATCGAATTGTCAATTGAATAAGTCGATCTGTTTCCATATCAATCGCTGAAAGAAAAGAGAAAACTAATAACAAAAGCAATCTATGTTGAACTAATCGATATACCAGCAGTTGCTTCATCAAGTATAAATATTTTACTTTTCCTCAAAATAGCTCGAGCTAAACATAATAGTTGTCTTTCACCAGCACTAAAAACACAAATGATCTTTTATCATCCGCACAAATCGTTTAACTATACCTCATGTTTTGACCACCTTCTGCTAACATATATGATAAATCATTTCCCCTTTTGATCAAACAATCTTTCAAGTGTACTAATTCCACCGCTGACCAAATTTCTGTATCACTGTAATGACCAAATGGATCAAGATTGAATCTTATACTACCAGCAAAAATAACCGCATCCTATCGAATTATCTTGTTATAATCTGATCGAAATTTAACAAAGAAAAACGTTACTTGTGGGACAATAGTGATCTTTGATCGTAAATCATGTAAACCAATTGTACTAATGTCGACATTATCAATGACTATTGAGCCACTGGTCGGTTCAATAATACGTAATAATGCTAAACATAAACTACTTTTTCCGCTACCCGTCCGACCGATGATTCCAATCTAATAAATTTGATTTCATTATTATCAATTCAACGTGATAATGTTTACCTTATCTCCATGTTCAATATTCACGTTTATATCCTTCAATACCAATTCCAATTGTTCTCGATATTGCGTGGACAATTGTTTTNTTTTTCTGTTTTTCTGTAGAAGTTAGAATACTGTATAAAAGAGGGCGCCATCAAACAGTGCAGAGAACGCTCCTCCTCAAATGTTTTCTGCAAACAATATGGTGATAAAGGAATAAAGATTTAAAAAGTAAAAGTGATAATGTATCATTGTTCAAAGTTTGATTTTGTACAATTAACATTTCCTGTGGAGAAAATCACCAATATTATGAGCACAGCTTATAATCTCGATGATGATATTTCTTTCATTTCTAACGATGGCCCTCATGGTACGTCAAACTCCTTTCGAACTCAAGAGCAGAATAATCGGAATTCAGCTCCGATAAGTTCAACAATCGACTTGAAATCTCCATCGACTCGTGTACGAAATTCTTCAAATTCTCCTTCGTTTGATGCGTGCAGTGATTCTAATTTCACTCGAGGACGTGCTCAAAGTGATTCTAATCCTTCTATCAATCATTACACCGTGGAGCAACTAAAACAATTTTTATTGAAAAAGAATCCAAACTATCGTCTTTCAAAGAACAATTCTACAAAATCATCATCAATTTGGTGGCGTGCTTTTGGATTTATATCCACTCTCAACGAGAATAAAGAATTCGAACAAATACCTGGATTCATTAGCTGTTTAAAATGTTATAATACATTTCGGTACAGCTTTAATAGCGGTACTAAACATTTTGTTGATCATGCAAATAAATGTTTTCCTTTCGCTACTAAAAATACGGTCGTGGCTGCTGACGCAAATGAATCAAAATTTGTTCAATACAAATTGGAACAAGTTGGCGTTCAACGAAAAGTTCAATTAACGGCTAAAGATCAACAACGACTAAAAGAGATTTGTGCCAAATGGATTTGTTGTGATATGAGACCTTTCACTATCGTCGAAGATGATGGATTTCAAAACTTAGCGAATATGTTAATCAAAATAGGTCAGAAAGATTTCTCTTCTATCAATATATCTTTTCGAACATTTTTCTTGGTTATTTAGGATCTCAATACGGTTCAATCGATGCAAAGAATGTTATCCCAAGTCGCCATACAGTAAATCGTACCGTTCATGATCTTGCAGATAAAATCCGAGATAGTTTAAAGCAAGAATTAATCGAACCATTACGTACGAAAGCAGTTACGATTGCGCCGGATTTTTGGCAAAGCAAGTATAGCCAACAACACTATCTAGGTCTTAATGTCTCTTATGTCAATGTCAATTATCAATTTAAAGCTATTGATTTATTTTGTCGACCGTTTAATGGCACTAAATCGTACGACTTAATTCTTGACGTAAGCAATGAATCGTCCTTCTGTGACGATTTTTAACATCGATTTTCAAAGCGTTCATTATCTCTTTGTATTTTCTAGTTTCTCAACATCCAGTTAGCGGAATTTGGAATCAATTTAACTGATGTCAATATTATTACCGATCGAGGAGCAAATTTCCTCAAGGCATTTTCTAAACACGACCCAATTTGTTGTTTCGGTCACCGTTTGAACAATGTCTTGAAAATTTGCTTTTTTTATCAGCAATCGAAGAGGAAAACTAACAAATCACCACCAAAAGAAGTTTTCTCATCAACTACATTAATATTACCAAACGATTGTTCAGGAGTCGAAAAGGACGAATTATCGAGCTCTTCAGACTCCGATTCATCAGGTGACGAAGAAAATCAAAGAGAAAACTATCCACCTGAACAGTCATCACTTGTTATACCTTGACGAAAGAAAAACTCATCGACGACGCAATGTGCACGAAAAACGACATCTCAGGCTATTCCATCAGAAGCGAAACAAGTTTTATTCGTACTGAAACAAGCAAAAAAGCTTGTCAAATACGCGAAATTAGTGAGTATAAAGCATATGCCGTATTAGAGAATTTCGTTTGTTCCGTGTCCCAAGTAACATCTGCGATTTTTAGACGGGTTTAAATCAAGAAATAAAAGATAACGGTGGAATAACTCTTCATCAAGCTACCGTTGTTAGGTGGTTGTCGTTATCAAATTTGTTGGAATCACTTATAAAATCATTCAAAATTGTGCGAAAATTGTTATTTGACAAGGATAAACAATTATTGATCACAGATATAAATCTTCAGTGTTTGAAACAATTGTGCCTTATTTTGAAACCTTTTAAACAGATCGTTACGTCTATCCAAATTGGGAATGCACCTTCACTTTATTTTGTTCCAATGTATTACATTACTTTGAAAGAAGTATTACAATCTTTTGACGCAGTGAAGGAATATGTCAATGAAAATATTGAAGATGTAGGAGATCATGACAGTTCGTTTAAGATTGACAAAGATGATGACTTCGAACATGAGCTACCAGGTACACATATTTTCAGTATTATTCATTTTGACTGTAATTCTATTTATTTTATTAGGAATCAGATGGTTCCGCGAGAGACTTCTTTCATTATTAAATGAAATGGTTGTTCTGGATATTCGTCAAGTAACTGCAATGCTCTTACATCCGCGTTATCGGTCACTCAAGAAGATCCCTGATCATGTAAAAGATCAATGTTACAAATATGTTCGACAACAAGTTTGGGAGTTACGTGAAAAAGGAAAGCTCGAAGAAGAAAATCAGAAAGATCTATTGGAACCACCGGAAAAGAAACAAAGGAAGGAGAAGAATATACTGAGTCGATTTGAATCTGGTAATCTTAATGAAGAAACAACTGTTCGAACTGGAAGCGGTGATGAAAGTGACGAGTATGAATATAGTATCAAGAAAGGAGATGAACTCGACAGATATTTGTTGTTCGACTTTGACAAAACTAAGAAACAAACGGAACCTTTGGCGTTTTGGAAAAATCATTGCGATAAATTTCCATTTCTATCTCAATATGCAAAATCTATTTTATCTATTCCTGCAACTACTACGAACGTTGAGAGGGAATTCTCATCAGCTGGCTTTGTTCTCAACGAAAGACAAACAAACTTACAGCCAAATAAACTTGATGAAATGCTATTGATTCGATCTGTAGAAAAACAATTGTATCGAAAATAAAAAAACTTCCATCATGTTCTTTTTGTTATTAATTTCTTGCGCACGTTGTTATTCTTTTGTCGGCTATTACGCTAGAGTAAAGTTCAAAATGACACTTACGAGCGTATATTATCTATTTATTACATAATTTGTGGAAGAAAGTTCTTGTAATTTCATTTTCAATAAAATAATGTGTCACAGTACGAAATAAAACAATTGTTATTCTGTAACAAAATTCATAAGTACATATAAATACTCTATGAAGTTTGCAGGGTACCCTGCCGCGTCCTGCTCATTTTTCGCTAGCAGGGAAGGGTGTCTTTTTTTCTTTTTCGTTTTTTTCCTGACAGGACAGGGTAAGATACAACAGGATACAGGACAGGACAGGGCATGAAAATGTTACCCTGTGATCATCTCTGGTAAGTACTGATTTTCTTTCTAATGCTTGTATTGATTCTGATTGCACTTTCTCAGGATGAAGAAATCGCTGAATGTGGTAGTCAAACCGATGCATTATAGTAAACTGTAGAAATTCGAATCAAACGGACATCAACATCACATAGGTAAACTAAAACTATTTATGTAAAATGTCTTTTGATTGATATTTTGTTAAGAACTTGCTTTGTTTGTCAAAAAACAGATGGAAGTTCATCTAAAGTATTATCTACAGAACAACAAAAATCAGTTTTTATCAAGCGTGGTATTGTTATACCTCCCGGAAGTCGTTTTTGTTGTGATCATCTGTATGGAAAGCATTTAACTTTCGAAGCTTTACATCAAATTGTATCTACAAAGAGTGAACCAATAGTATTTGATGCCAAAAGTGTTATGAACTTAATAACAGAATGCTGCACGATGATTCGTGATACGAAAACATTTGATTTTGATTATCCAACGTCTTTAGATGATGAAGCATATTACAATCTAACGAGTTTAGAGAAAGGTATGATTGGTTCGAGTTATATGTCGACTTAGTTTTCTACTTAGATCAATTTGATAATCTGCCCAGTACTCTAACATCAATGCGCAACTCTTATGTTCGATCAATTCGTGTAGGTCTGGCGCTCTTTCTGGTTAAAATGCGTTTAAGTGTTAGTAACAGAGTACTATCTTCTCTATTTCACATGAAAAATAAGCACGTAGCTTCTCGAATTGTTCATGCAATAGTCGAAGGACTACTCAAGAACTTTGTTCCTAAACATCTTGGTTTCCAACACATCGACAGAAGAACTGTTCTTAACTGTCATCAAACCTTAATCGCTTCACAACTGATGGCTGATAGAGATGATCAAGGGATTCTAGTAATGGATGGAACTTATTTGTTCATACAAAAGTCGAGCAGCAATCAATTTCAACGTCGATCATTCAGTATGCATAAACGCAGGAACTTGATCAAACCTACGATCACAACTGCAACAGTAAGTGTGTCGTCATTATAGTTTGAATTCAATTGTGTTTGACAAGAAATGACGAAATGCGTTTAAGAAATAAAACACATATTATTTAGGATGGATACATTCTTAGTGTACAAGGTCCATATTTTGCAGATGGTCGAAATAACGATGCGTCCATTGCCAACAATATTTTTATTCACAACGAGGAAGATGTTTTAAATTGGCTGAACAAGGATGACGTTATAGCAGTTGATCGTGGTTTTAGAGATGCCGTCAAGTCAATATATGGATTCGGCTTTAATGTCCAACTGCCTGATTTTCTCAAAGGAAAAAACATCTATCATCTGCAGAAGCCAATCATTCTCGGTGTGTTGCTAAAGTGAGATGGATTGTCGAAAGTGGTATGTTTATTAAACAATTTGCACGGAATGTAAAGACTACGAGTTTTCTCAAAACTAGTTAATGGAAAAATCAAACAATGGCGATATTTTGCTCAAACTATACGAAATTCAAGCATTCCTTTTGTCGGCGGTTATTTAAACATTATATGCGCGCTCATTAACGCATATACAAAGACTAGCAACATCGAGTCAGACAATCAAAAGCAGTGGCCAACAAAGATGCTGGAACTTCGCGATAAAGAGAATCAACTCGAACAGCGTCTTCAGGAAATTAATCAAACTAAGAATAGGTCGCAATGGAAAAAAATATTATGCTCAAATGGTCAATTTTCCAATCCTGGCTGAAGAAGATGTACAAGATATTTGTTTTGGTAGCTATCTGCTTGTTTTCTCTTTAAATTGCTAGTATCTTTCAATATAGGTACATACCAAATCAAACAAGCTAAAAGTTATATTGAGGTACATCTGAAACCTTCCGTTTTGGACAATGAAAAGTACGAATTTCTTGTTGAGCTTTCTACGAAGCACGTGGATCTAGTTTGTGTTCGTTTTGCCTTGCGACATTCAAGCAATAAAACATACATTGCCACGGTACAATTCGACGAAGATGACTATGATGAATCGATTAAAAGATGGTTCTGCACCTGTGCCGCCGGAGCTCGTATTATTGGTTGCTACGCTCATATAACAGCTTTGATTTTCCATTTAGGTGTCAGTCGTAGTGAAACTGATTCTTCTGATCATCAACTCTCAGCAAATAATCTGTTACCCAATCTCCAAGACTGTATACAATATTCAGACAATGCAAGCAACAGCGATGATCACGATGACTCATCAGAGCCTGAACCCGACGATGATTAATTTTCTCTATTTGCCATACATACGTCGTTGTACTGATCTTGCTCTTCCTATTTCTCGAATGAATAAATTATATACATCGTCTATATCTTTCTACATTTCTACTCCTAATTAACGACTTTTAGCAATTTGGCCAGACTTTTTTAAGCATATACACCACATCAGTTTGTAGTGCGTGGAAAATCCTATCGATCTGTATACAGGAAACCCCATCATCAAGTGTTTTTATGTGCCGTTAAAAGAGAAATCCCTATGATATACTTCGTAATATTCACATAGACACTATTCAGTCATCATAACTTCGCCCTATATATACTTTTTCGTGATGGTTCATATATGATTTTGTGCAGAATTTTCTGCTCTTTCTAATGAAACTATTGGGTAGATGATATCAAAGAATTTTTGTTACGATATCTCTGAAAAAACACTAGCATAATAAGATAAAAAATGAGTGAAAATACCAGGTAGTATTGGCCATCGGAAATCTTTCATATGGTTCCAGGTTGACTTGAATTTGGTGTAGAAGGATTCTCCGTCTCATTCTGCATCGTTTTTGGTATTTAGCAAGCTAGTTTTGAAATGGGCCGATTTACGGTCTTACCCAGGTCGAAAAAAAAACGATCCTGGATCCGATCGGATCCAACCATCCGACAAAATCCCGTCAGTTGTTGCAAATTTTATGAGCGATCTTTTTAGCTATATTCTATGATGACCCTTAGAAAATCCATGTTTCGGATCCGTCGAGTTCCTGTAGGATCTGATAAAATCCTATATTGGATCCGAGTATGGGATTGTTCGACCTGGGTATACTCCCCCGATCTTTGATAGAAAAACAAAATCTCTAATGCTTGTCATCCATTTTGCGCATCGAATTCATTTGCATCACTTACAATTGTGCAAATCTCTCGTATAATTAGAACTTTTGTATCCGTTCATTGATTGTTTTTGAAATATAAGCGTAAATTTTGTTTTCAATTTCACTGTAGCTACTATCTTTTTCTTTTACTTGACTTGCTTACACTCCTTTGTACTCAATATTCACTTATTTTTATGTTAACTAAACGTATATAGACTTCTTTCTTTTCTTTGGTGCAGTTGTTCATTATATCATCAATGCATCTTTATTTCATTGCAAAACAATTAAATAAACTTCATAGTGGAAAGTATGTTCTCTTAAGTGAAATAAAGAAAATCAAGAAGAAATTCATTATATACTGATTTTTGTAGTCGAAGGTAATGTCAGTCACTCTCGAAGAACGTTATTTATATTTGTCTGACTGATAATGCACCGACCCCAATAACTACTTGTTCAACAACATCAGCAAATAAATATGAAGCGAGATAAAGCTTTTCTTGCCATGAATGTTCGACACAAGAAAAAGCAAACGCTAACGCGAGCAGGTTTGAAAACCAGCAAAAAATGGCGTCTTTCAGAAAAACAATGCCTCACTCTTTACCATTTCATTTGATATTCTTCCAAACAATATTTCAAGACTCAATTTGATACAAGGAATTCGAATATCACATTGAAAACAAGGAGAAAATGAAATGGTAAAGAGTGGAGCATTGTTTTTCTAAAAGAAGGCATTTTTCGCTAGTTTCCAGATCTTCTCAGTATTTTATGTTTTTCCCAGACAAACTTTGTCAAATCAAAAAAATAAGATCAAATCCGTGTTCAGCAGAAAAGTTAAATCAAATAATGTGTGTTTTTTAGCAGATGTCTTGGGTAACAGTTGTCCATTGAGATTCGTCGTGATGAAAAACTATTTTGTAATTGAGTTATGTAAGAACAGAAGTGATATCTGATGGGTGAATATTAGCATCGTGTAATAGTTTAGTAAATGCTGAATTTGGATTTGCAGCTAAGCGACTTGGTTGATCATATTCTTGGATATAACCATTAGATAAAACAATAATTCTTAATAAATTAAATGAGTCGGACATAATGAAACAGAAAGAAAAAGAAAAAAAAGTGTATACTTAGTACTATCTAAAATCGTATGTAATCGATGAGCAATTGTTATAACAGTTGCATTTTTTAATGCTGATCGAATTGTCAATTGAATAAGACGATCTGTTTCCATATCAATCGCTGAAAGAAAAGAGAAAAATAATAACAAAAGCAATCTATGTTGAACTAATCTATATACCAGCAGTTGCTTCATCAAGTATAAATATTTTACTTTTTCTCAAAAGAGCTCGAGCTAAACATAATAGTTGTCTTTCACCAGCACTAAAAACACAAATGATATTTTATCCTTCACACAAATCTTTTAACTATACCTCATATTTTGACCACCTTCTGCTAACATATATGATAAATCATTTCCCCTTTTGATCAAACAATCTTTCAAGTGTACTAATTCCACCGCTGACCAAATTTCTGTATCACTGTAATAACCAAATGGATCAAGATTGAATCTTATACTACCAGCAAAAATAACCGCATCCTATCGAATTATCTTGTTATAATCTTATCGGAACCTAACAAAGAAAAACGTTACTTGTGGGATAATAGTGATCTTTGATCGTAAATCATGTAAACCAATTGTACGAATGTCGACATTATCAATGACTATTGTGCCATTAGTCGGCTCAATAATACGTAATAATGCTAAACATAAACTACTTTTTCCACTACCCGTTCGACCGATGATTCCAATCTAATAAATTCGATATCATTATTATCAATTCAACGTGATAATGTTTACTTTATCTCCATGTTCAATATTCACATTTATATCCTTCAATACCAATTCTAATTGTTCTCGATATTGTGTGGACAATTGTTTTATTCTAAGAAAATTTGCACGATTTTTGTTTATTTTTTAATTAGTTAACATACTGAATATTTCCATTTGTTGGCCAACGCAGTGAGGGTTTTGTTTCTGGAATTTCCCATGAAGCCTCAGATTTTAATTCTGCATACTCATTGATTCGTTCAACACTAACAATATTTGTTTCAATTTCACTTGTTGTGCGTACGAGGAAATTAAGAAAATTCGTAATTTGTAAAGCATACGTCATCATTAAACCAACAGTACCAGCTGTTAAATGATCACGTAGAAAAACAGATGTTATAGCTGTAAAGAAAATAATTAAATTCGAAATCATTTCTAAACGAACGCCAAGCCATCTAAAAGCAAAATTTTATTTATGATAAATAATAAATTTCGTTTATTTTACCTATTGGCAACTGTACTAGCAAAAAAACATGATTGATTTCGATCCATAAGTTTATCGAAAGCTTCAACAAAGCGTTGTTGAACATGATAAGCTCGAATTGAACTAAGACCTTGAATTGTTTCACTAAAATTTGCATAAATTGAACTACGTGTAACTGAATCCAAACGGCGAAGTTGCCGAGATGATGCGATATACACACGCTTTAGAAAAGATGATCTTAGCAAGAGAAAAACCTTTCAAACCAAAAATTAGTTTACCCGAAAGTAAAAAAAGAGAATTGTAAGTGGTAAAAGTACAACAATAGCAAACCATGATCCATAGATAAGAAATAATATTGTTGCAATAACAGAAACTAGGACAATTATTGATTGAGAAATAGAAGTGGGTAATGCTGAATCAATTGAATCAATTTCTTTAGAAAAACGATTGATAATTCGTCCAATTGGTGTTGTATCAAAAAATGACATTGGTGCATGAAGAATTCCCATAAGAAGAATCCAGTGAAGTTTCCGACTAGCAATATATGCAGCAAGTTTTAAAACTAATTGCGTAAGAAATATAAATAAACCTAAGAGAAAAAAAACGAAAATCGGTAGAAAATTTCTTATAATTGGTGTTTTTACCTTGAGATAAGCCTAAGATAGAATAAATGGTCATATAATAAATTGTATTTGTCGCCTCATCCGTCCATTTTGTAAGCCAAATATTTGCACATAGAATAGAAACTAACGTTAAGAAGGAAAAAATAATAAGTAATGTAATCATTGATAATCGACATGCACGAATATAAATTGAAAATATACGAAATTGGATCTGGAAAAAAGCATCGAATTTGATAAAAAAAATTAAATTATTGAAAGAACTTACAGAACCAGTTTCGATTGTTTCTTTTTCAATAAGTTTTTTCTTTTCTTCTTCAACATATTGATCATCATTTTCAGTACCTTCAATACTTACTCGACGTTCTACATCATGTGTTTCATGTTCATCTTGTTCTTTACCAGAATGAACAAATTCACGTAGAATTTCACTTCGTTCTATTAAATCATTATATAAACCTTGATCAACAATTTTACCATGAGAAATAACCACAATATTATCACATTTATATAAATGTGTTACACCATGTGTTACTAAAATCCTTGTCTAAATCAAACAATTCAAAGAAAGATTTTTTTCTTCGAAAATGTCTACTACTTACTTTGCCATTTAGTAGTCCTTTTGATCCAATAACATGTTTGAATATATGTGCACCAACATGTGCATCAACAGCTGATAACGGATCATCAAGAAGATAAGTATCCGCATTACTATACAATGCTCGAGCTAATGAAACACGTTGTCGTTGTCCACCAGATAAATTAATGCCCTACAAATGATGGATTTCAAAGTTGTTCATTAGAAAATATTCTTTACCTTTTCACCAATTTCTGTTTGATCTCTTGCTGGAAGCATAGCTATATGAAAATGAACTTGAATATTTGCTCTTAAAAAAGTTTATGTCTTTATTTTACCAAGGTCTTGTTTTAGTGCACATGCTTCAATAATTTGATCATAAAATTTCTTATCAAAATCTTTTCCAAAAAGAATATTTTCTCTCAATGTTGCATTCATAATCCATGCTGTTTGTGGAACATATGCAATTTGTCCACTAATACACACACGCCCATTTATTTTACTCATTTCTCCAAGAAGCGCTGATAATAAACTACTTTTACCCGATCCTACTACACCAACAAGAGCAACAAGTGAACCTTGATGAATTTGTAAATTTATACTAAAAGTTCAAGTTTAGCAAAAACAGGACTTTTACGTTTCAAAACGAACTCTTTGAGAATCAAAGGAGCATCTGCAAGATTTGACCAACCAAAACATCCATTTTCAATATGAATAGAATTACTACTCGATGATTCAAGTGGAGTTTCATCTACAGCATTTTGATCAATTTCATCGCGAGTTAAAAATTTTCCAATTCGTTCACTTGATACACGTGCCTTAAGCAATCGAATGAATTTTATGAATTAATCAGGAAAAAGATTTACTTCGATAATGCTATTTATCATAGTCGGAAATGATATGAGTGGTCCGCGAAGCAAAGTAAATAATGCTAATGATACAAATGCTTTCTCTGCAGTTAAAATATTCGAACTCGATAAAAGAACATATGTAGCAAATGTTATTACGCCAACCTGAAAATAGATATAAATAAAAATCATAACTTCTATTCATTTTTTTACAAGAATTGGTGTAAATATCCAAAGAACATGTGAAAAAGCGCCAATAATCGCACTTTGTCGAATATATTTAAGTTCTTGTTCTCTTATACGAGTAATTGTACGAATAAATGCCATTTCCCATGCATATAATTTCAAAACGCGGATTCCATTAAGAATTTCATTCATTATTTTAATTCGTTCATCTTTAACTTTCATTTGTTCAGACTAAAATAAAAATGAAATAAAATAATTCAAATTGATTTTCTTCATACCGCCAATCTTTTTAAAATTTTTTGAAGAAATAAATTAATCGGAATCATTAAAAACAATAATACAAGACCCGGCACAATCGCTAATTGCATTTCTTTATAAAGTAGAATAAGTATAATAGTTATTTGAAATGGGCCTAAAGTATGATTACAAATTCACACGTTAAAACAAATATTTTACATACCGGACCATAACATATGCAAATGTGTTGTAATATCCGCAAAACGTGATGCGTCAATTGCCATCTACACAAAATGAATCAATTAAAGTTTATACACAAATCGATATATACGAACTAGATTAATTATTTCACCGGTAGTTGTTTCATGCTTTGATGCATTACTTAATTTTAAAGTCTAATAAAGTACAAAAGATAGAAAGAGAAAAGAATCATAAAGAAATTATTAACTTTGCGATAGACAAGTCCACATATTGCTGAACGAAATCGAAGTCCAACAATGAATTGAGAGTAGAAATAAGTTCGTAAGAATATAACTTGACAAAAGACTATTGTACTTAATGATAAAGCATAAAACACTCCTAACCATTTTGGCTTTGTTGGATCAGTAAAAAATTTTAGAAATAACCTTAAATAAATCAATTTATAATTAAGTTTTAGAAAATTTTCAAAAATTCTACTTTAAAACCAATGGACCAGCTAATTGCAATAAATCATGAACAAATTTAGTCAAACCACCAGCAATTATCTTTTCAATAAATGCAATGAAAAGAGCATGCCAAAAAACAAGTTTTTTTTCATGTTTTAACAATGGCTTTTCTAATAAATCATTTCCATCTTCAGTGACATTTGTGTATAAAATCTTTCCTGATGGTTTTGTCATTCGATTGATACAATTTTGAACTTGATGAACAACTGTAACAATTCGTTCGGATATTGATAACCGCCAACAATCACTATCTTCAAGTGGCTTTTTATAACCACGAACAATTAATGGTGTTACCCATGTACAAAATATTTGTGATGGAATACTAACATATGATTCAGGCATAATAGACTAAAAACATTATTTCATAGACCTTCTTTCGAAATGTGATTAAGTTTATTCATACTTTTTCTATATTGATGGATTTTTCAGGAAAACAATTCATAATAAATAATCCTAAAACAACGAAAAATCGAAGATATAAACGAATGAGTTGTATCCATAATTCAATTGATTTGTTCTAAACAATAGAATATAAACATTTGTTTGATATTAAAAATAACAAACTTTTTCGTAGAATTCAATCGAATCGATGATGAGATCTGTTATATTAGTGACTGATACCAGTAACCAAAATACAAAGAGTACCTCTGACGAATAAATATTCTTCAATCGATCATAATTTAATAACCAAATAATAGTTATTGATGTCATTATATAAAGAATTGAAGCGAGAAAAACCGCACGATCATGTCGTTCTGTTGATAGAGTTGTAATTTGGATAAGAATAAACAGAACAGTAAAAATCTATTATTCGAATTATGAATATATGTATATACATATTTATCAATGATCTATTTATTTACCATTTTACTTATGAATAGTGAAGATATTGGAATTGGTTGTAAATTTATTCGTCGTCTGTTTAACATATAAATCCATAATGGTAAAATAAACCAAAACATAACCAAAGGTATCAATTGTAAAATCATATTTCGAAAACATTTTGTTAAATATGGATACGGTAAATTCGTGATATTTTTATCCTAAAAAGTCTTACATAAGCGAAATTAACTAATAATTATTTCCATACCCATAATGGTGTTCTACATAAACGAATCATCGCTGAAAAAAAAAGTAAAATTTGCATTCTTTTTGTACAAAACGAACTTATTCCTATGCTAGTATAACCACGCGTTAACAGGCGATGCACTATTTCAGCACACGACCTGCGTGTTTGTGGTTACATACCTTCGATTTTTCTTTCTTTCTTTTTTTTCTTCCTCTTTACTTTGAAAAAAGCATAATAAGCTATCCGACGAGTCGGAACGAGAAAAAAAAGAATGTCGACTTAGTTTTTTTGACATCAGAGGCGATGTGTAAACGTCTGTTTAGAATTACTTTTTTCTATCCATGACAAGAAACTCATATAAATATATTTTTTAACATTGTCGAAAACGTGTCAGTGTTCTGCGTGTTTATTTATACAATTTGTTATCATAATAATTTATGATAGTTTTACGTTGTCATGATTTTATAAAAGAGAACAATTAAAAATTGAGATACAAATGAACCAAATGAACAAGCAATTTGATGAATATTAAGCAATGCTCTAAAAACAAACATGAAGGCGTTGTATTATAATAATCGAAACGATCACACAAATCTTCATTCTCCATGAAAATATTACGCAACTTTTAAACATCAATCAGACTTAGATCAGTCCAAAAGTAGTGGCGGAAGTATCCTCATCTTTTATAGAAGACTTCGAGAAACTTTTCTTCTATATAGGGTAATAGAGAAAACTCAGTTCTGTAGCATCTCGCTTGTTTATTATAACATGTTATCTTGTATTGGCTGTGCATGATCTTATTGATAAAGACCACAATCAACTCTTGAAAGTTTGTCTTGAAAAAATAGATCAACGGAAAGAAAATTTGCACAAGTAGCAAAGATAAAAACTGAACTACAAAGAATAATTAAAAGACGACTAATTTTCAATGCATCAATTGATATTGTATATCCTAATGTCGTAAATTGACATGCATCACCATAGTAACGTTTGGGACAAGCACATGCCAAGATTAATTTCGATGATGATAATAACGATTGTCGACATTGTCCATTGTTTAAACAAACAACAGATGTTGGTGAACAATTAGCAATTGAATAATTAAACTGAAAACATTCAAATCTTCCCTCGTTATCACAGACGCACATGGAATCTTTGTCATAGAAACATTGTAAACCAATATGATAACAAACACGATGGTAAAATTAGATACGATCATTCGAATTCGATGTCTCATTCAAATGATAATCATTCCAATTCAAAATTTCCGCGACATGTGAACATCGATGAGATGGAAGTACCGAAGTTTTCATATATTCATTGGAACGTTTATGTAAACCAATTAAAAAGTAATCATTATGATCCGAATTATAAAATATCTGTGCAAATATAAACTGAGAAACAAACGATTGTCGATAATTGATACTTAATACTGAAGAATTCTAGGGGATATTTGAATATATCAAATGACTTTGGATGAGTAGTCTTGGTAATCCATTGAAAACATCAGCAAAATAGATAATCATTAATGGAATTCGATTCATATCAGTTGACGATGTGAATTGTTTTTTAATTGAGAGTGGTATGTCGATTTGAACTGACATCGAAGACCATAATAAGATGGTAAACATAACCAGATCGATGATTTGAATCTGAATAGACAAGATAAAACAAATGTTTATATTGCGAAATAAGATAATGAAGAATTAATTCTTCACGATCAATGGTTTCATTTCGTTCATTGACAAGTGTGGCAACTACACGGAAGAATTCTGCTTGATCACCGACGTCGTTAGCATATTGATGATTTAGTTCGTCTAGTTTTGTCCATATACGGTTGATTTCGAAATGCTTAATGAAGACAAGGCATTTTATTTCTTCTCTCAAGGTCTGAAAAACAGACAAATTAGCAACTGATTGACCTCTTTATGAAGTTTATGAATTTTGTAGAGAATGTCAAACATTCGAAGAACTTCAATCAACACAAAATGATTCTTATTTGATGCAATTACATGCTTTACTTGTGAATGAACGAATTTTTCTTGAACATGACGATATAAATTTGTATCTGAATATCATTGAAAAGCATTGTGAGCCTTATATGTCGGAAGAGATTCAGTTCATCAACGTTTTCGCTTATGTTTACATGCTTATCAATTGATTCTTCGAATTCAAAAAGATGAATATGATTATAAGAGATTATTTGATGAAGAAACAAATGACGAATTTTGTCGCGATTTCTTTCAAATATGGGAAAATGATGGTTTTGTGTCGATTGATTCGTTAGCGGCTGTTGCCGACTGAATGTTTTTTTTTTCAATTTGCCTTACACAAGTCATCGAGTACAGATTGTAAAGATTACAAGTAACGCGATGACTAAATCGCTCACACTCTATTGAAAGGAATTGATATTAGGGAGCTTAGTGTGCATACACACATTGTATAAACACGATAATTTGCTCATACGTATAGGACATATATACAAGTAGGAGAACATCATGATAGTAGAAGAAATACTGTCTTTCAAAACTAATCGGTTTTAACTGAAGTGGTGAAATAGTGAAATGGAGATATATTTAAAAGGTTGTTATTCACACAAAATAATAAAGCTTGTTATTTTTTTGTGTATAATTTCCATCGGTATAAACCTCGTGCTGACTCTACAAAAAACGTAACGTATTACTAGAAACGAGTTACTATAAAAACGAAGTCCAATTGACGCAATTACCTGAATCTTTACTTTAGAAACTGAAAAGTATTTAGCTTAGCAGTGAATAATCACAAAAGAGGGAAAACTTTCTCTTTTTGGAAGAATAGGATCTTATTTTCTCGCGAAATTGAATTACAGTTTTTGAAAATAGAGGCAATATTTCATTGCAGTTAAATTTTGAATGAATATCATACTGGAAGAAATACATGTTTTCATTCTGGTAACAATTATAATCGTTTCTTAGCTTTAATCTGTAGACGAATATGCACTCAGATGGAAATTAGAACTAAGTTTCACGTCAAACAGTTAGATCTTATATATACAGAGAACTCTCCCAATGTCGGTGATATATATTTTCTATTTTATTTCCAGTTTGGCTTGTTGTCGACTGTTGGAATATATTGAATTTTGTATGTAAGAAATTTGTGCACAAGGCACTAGCATGTTCAATGGTTTATTTCAATTTTAGGTTATACAATAGACGTAGTCTTAGAAAAAGTGAACCACATCAAGCTGAAATAAACAATATATGGATAAACGAAGTAAGGAATACATGACTGTTAACAAAACGTCATTCCGATATGTAATGTCAATGTACGAAGAAATCATTTAATAACATTGTAATGTTTCAACGTTTCTTTAGCAACTGTGTCTAACCTATTTAATTCGTTAAGTTGTGCTTGCAGGGTTTCACATTTAAAAGGACGAAGAATTAATAAATCTTCCAAGCGTTTAACACGTGACAATGGAACATAAGTCGATGCAATTTCAGCTGGGCCAGGTGGTACAACGAGATCAGTAATAACTTTTCCAATAGTTTGACCTTGACTNAATAAGATAATGAAGAATTAATTCTTCACGATCAATGGTTTCATTTCGTTCATTGACAAGTGTGGCAACTACACGGAAGAATTCTGCTTGATCATCGACGTCGTTAGCATATTGATGATTTAGTTCGTCTAGTTTTGTCCATATACGGTTGATTTCGAAATGCTTAATGAAGACAAGGCATTTTATTTCTTCTCTCAAGATCTGAAAAACAGACAAATTAGAAACTGATTGTCCTCTTTATGAAGTTTATGAATTTTGTCGAGAATGTCAAACGTTCGAAGAACTTCAATCAACACAAAATGATTCTCATTTGATGCAATTACATGCTTTACTTGCGAATGAACGAATTTTTCTTGAACATGGCGATACAAATTTGTATCTGAATATCATTGAAAAACATTGTGAGCCTTATATGTCGGAAGAGATTCAGTTCATCAACGTTTTCACTTATGTTTACATGCTTATCAATTGATTCTTCGAATTCAAAAAGATGAATATGATTTTAAAAGATTATTTGATGAAGAAGCAAATGACGAATTATGTCGTGATTTCTTTCAAATATGGGAAAATGATGGTTTTGTATCGATTGATTCGTTAGTGGCTGTTGCCGACTGGATGTTTTTTTGTCAGTTTGCCTTACACAAGTCATCGAATACAGATTGTAAAGATTACAAGTAACGCGATGACTAAATCGCTCACACTCTATTGAAAGGAATTGATATTAGGGAGCTTATAGTCTGCATACACACGTTGTATAAACACGATAATTTGCTCATATGTATAGGACATATATACAAGTATGAGAAGATCATGATAGTAGAAGAAATACTGTCTTTCAAAACTAATCGGTTTTAACTGAAGTGGTCAAATAGTGAAATGGAGATATATTTAAAAGGTTGTTATTCACACAAAATAATAAAGCTTGTTATTTCTTTTTTGTGTATAATTTCCATCGGTATAAACCTCGTGCTCACTCTACTAAAAAAGTAACGTATTACTAGAAACTAGTTACTATAAAAACGAAGTCCGATTGACGCAATTACCTGAATCTTTACTTTAGAAACTGAAAAGTATTTAGCTTAGCAGTGAATAATCACAAAAGAGGAAAAACTTTCTCTTTTTGGAAGAATTAGGATCTTATTTTCTTGCGAAATTGAATTAGAGTTTTTGAAAATAGAGGCAATATTTCATTGTAGTTAAATTTTGAATGAATATCATACTGGAAGAAATACATGTTTTCATTCTGGCAACAATTATAATCGTTTCTTAGCTTTAATCTGTAGACGAATATGCACTCAGATGGAAATTAGAACTAAGTTTCACGTCAAACAGTTAGATCTTATTTGTACAGAGAACTCTCCCAATATCGATGATATATATTTTCTATTTTATTTCCAGTTTGACTTGTTGTCGACTGTTGGAATATATTCAATTTTGTATGTTAGAAATTTGTGCACAAGGCACTAGCATGTTCAAAGGTTTATTTCAATTTTAGGTTATATACAATAGACGTAGTCTTAGAAAAAGTGAACCACATCAAGCTGAAATAAACAATATACGAATAAACGACGTAAGGAATACATGACTGTTAATCAGGGTTACCAACTGTACCCCATTTGGGGGTACAGCACCCCATTTCACTACTTTGCACCCCAAGAAAATCTGTACCTTTGGGATACGCATTCTGTACTCCATTTCGATATTCTTCAATAGACTCTTATAAACAATACGTAGTGTAGCATCTTTTTATTAAAAACTAGAGCAGACTTTTTGCTACAACTTCTGTCTCGAATTTCGCGCAGATGAGAAATGTAAAACCATGTCGTCCAAATTGTTTAAAAGTTCACGATCTTGTCGTGGGCTTTGCTCCAGTTGTTAAAGAGATGATTTCGCAAATTATTTCCAGGATCGAGAATTTTCTGAAACTCTTTCAACAAGGTAGTGACAATTAACCGATCACATCACTTTAGTTAAACAAAGTCACCGTATTAGACTATTCTGTCTCATCAGTTAAAAAAGAGTCGATGGCTCCATTGCAAGTGAGTAATTAGACTAATGATAAAACTATGAATATATATGTTGCTTAAGCTGATGACTTTCATTGATTTTCACTACAAGATCGTGGACGGTGTACAATTTTGACAGTGAAAATACTGGTTGTTGGTGATTATAGCAAAAAATTTTTAAAAGAAACCGTGATTCTCTGGCAGTATTGCCGTAGTTGTGACGATACGGGAATTTCATTATCTGATGAGTGAACTATATATAAATAAAGCATTATCGTTTGTCAATGACTAGTCTTCTTAGTTTACATTTCTCACGATGTCCTGGGAGTCACAGTCGATCTTGAATCGATTAAACTCCTTGCATTTGAGAAGTTTACATGCTGCTATTTTAACTGGTTTGAAGAAAATCGAGAAATCATTGTGCATTCTAGTTTTTTCATTAAGAAACATATTGAAACTAGTTTTATTTATATGACTTTTTTGTCTGAAAACAAATATCTCACAACATATCTTACAGAGAGAAGATAAAATGATTTTCCGGTAATAATAAGTCTTTTGTGGACTTCTTCTTCGAATAGATCGGATATATTTCCGAGGAAATTTTGTACCTCACGTCTGTACCCTATTTGGAGGAAAGCTGTACCTCTCGTGCACACCATTTCTCATCTCCGATACCCCATTTGAGACCTGGACAGTTGGTAACCCTGCTGTTAATAAAACGTCATTCCGATATGTAATGTCAATGTACGAAGAAATCATTTAATAACATTGTAATGTTTCAACGTTTCTTTAGCAACTGTGTCTAACCTATTTAATTAGTTAAGTCATGCTGCCGATAGTTGTACTTGCAGGGTTTCATACTTAAAAGGACGAAGAATTAATAAATCTTTCAAGCGTTTAACACGTGACAACGGAACATAAGTCGATGCGATTTCAACCGGGCCAGGTGGTACAACGAGATCAATAATAACTTTTCCAAGAGTTTGACCTTGACCCTTATGTGTTGTTATGCTGTATGCTGGTAGGAGAGGAAGCGCTTTACGTTTAATGGAAAATCTTTGTCGACCATTTGGTAAGTTTTGCAGCTTTCGATGTACTTTTAGTTAGAAGCTCTTTTACATCAAATTGGAAAGTTGGTTCACTAAGACAGATAGGAATTATCTTTTGCTCGAGTTTAGACAACGCATAGTCAAGCTTGCAGCTCGGAAAGTCCACCAAAGCATGTTTCCGTTGTAATACAAATTTTGTATGTTCCGGGAAGTTGTTTTCATATAGTTGAGTGTCCTGAAGACATTCCTCATAGACAAGCTGATGAAACACGCCACGTGTTCCATTGGAAAGTCCCAACTCAGTTGCAATATTTTCGGTCAGTAAAACAGGCATACCCGGAACAAGTGGTAAATATCCTGGAAGATGCTCTGTTCTATTGTCTGGAAGTTCTAGAATAGCTTTGCACAGGCGTGGACCATCAATCATAGTACCTTTGACATAATCTTGTGGAACGCATACAATGTGTGTTACTCCTAATCCAATAGCCTTGTTCAAAACAGCTCGATTATTGATTTGAGTTCGAACAGTGTTGCGAAACACCAGGATAGGAGCCTATTATAGAAAATACGATTAGACAAAAAACTAAAAACATTTTAAAAAATATACTTCGTTCCATGGTTTTTATCGTAGAGATACTTTCAAATTAGGACTTCCAATAATGCGCGAACAAAGAAGTTGATAATCTTCTCTTGTCGACCGTCCACTCCGCAATCTGTGCAACAACTCCAAATATCTTACACCTTCCGTTCGCATCTGTTGCTCCAGTTTTACAACACAATTTATTTGAGACATAACTTTCTGTGCACGTTGTATATCAATTTGACGATCGTTGTGCTGTTGCATGGACGAACAACTTTGATAGAGAGCTTTGTCTAGCACTGGAGAATATTGCAAATAGTCTCCGAAGAAGATCATGTTAACACCACCAAAAGGCGCTTCGGGGTTTACGTGTTTCGCCGGTTTCACAACTCGATTGAGTCTAGTCAAGAGGCTCAGTCCTACCATGCTCATTTCATCGATTATTAAATACTTCACCTGACGCCATTCATTCTCCAATTTTGCATCGCCTGGTCTAAATGTATCTGTTAGCCTTTTAGAACTCTTACGACTTTCACCCAGGAATGAATGAATTGTTGGATCATCAATTTACGCAACATTTTACATCGATTGGTTAGTTGAAAATAGTTAGTAATTGCTCGAATTAATTGGGTCTTCCCAGTGCCGCCACAACCAAGTACACACATCAGTAGTTGCCCGTTAAGAGTATCTAATATATTCTAGATGACAACGATTATTAAAACTAGTCAAAAATTTACCATTTCGCGATGAATAGTCGCCGTCGAGATGATCACAAACAATCTTGAATGCGAATGATTGCTGTTTATTCAATGTGAATTTCACGATAATATCTGATTCGCTTGGCAACAGAACAGTTTCAACTGTACTCACAGGTGAAACTGTTGATATTTGATCCTTCAATGAACTTGTAGGGATCTGAGCAGTGATCGGTTCAATTTGCATTTCGTCATCTTGTGTTTCTACAGTGTTATCATCAGAAACTAATATAAAACAAACCAACACACTTTATTCGATACATTTTTGCTTAACAGATCTATTTTCACTTAAACGATAAAAGGTTTTTTTTAATTGAATTGTATTGAATTCGGAGAACATGAAAAATCTTTCTAAACTCAAGTCAACTCAACTCAACGCAGGTCAACAAATCCGATGCTGGATCCGATGAGCTCTGAGTATAGGATTGTTCGACCTGGGAACTCGTTTCAACTCAAAAAATGAATCGAATTGAGTTGCTCAGCTCTGATACAACTAATTTTCATGAACGGGAAAAAATAGAGAAACAACGGACAGACTCATCATAAAGCTGATAGAGAAAGAAAGAACAGACGCATGACTTATGTCGTTATGTCTCGTAGATGAAANCCACCAATATCAGCCTCACTAAATACATAGGGGTAGTACCTAACATTTTTATATAACGACAGAATAATAGCTGGAAACACGTTGAGACCCTCATCAAACAAAATCTATGTAATAAACAGCAACTTTTCTTTGCACCTTACTGTATATAAAGAAGAAAGTTTGTCTGGCTATCTCTTTATTTGTTCGCTATACACTCAGCCCCTGAGATAGCTGGCAGGATGAAAATTTTTACGATGGCCCATTAGCTTCAGAGGGAGGTCGACATGTACTTTGCTCCGGAAAAAAGCAGTCCAACAATCTCTACAGACGAATTTACGGAACTGACCAATAGGAATGCAGGGTTTGAAAATATCGGAGCCGGCATGTAGCAAAAGCAGTCTGAGCGCTCACACACAATATCTCATATGATCTACTTAGTCTATGGCTATCCTGAACTTTCCACGGGTAATCCAGTATGAACTGGACAATGGAATTGCAGGGTTTCGTAACTAAAATTACTTAGAAAACATCTTAATGTTTGAAACACCATCGATTGATTCATGTGCGCAAAGGATCACGCCAATGAGAGAATTTAGCAGTAATGCAAAAGCACAACAGTTATTCATAGAAAAATCCCTATAGGAATGGTCGAAATAGTCTCATTATGTTTCACGATTAATCCTGCTAGGGATTGCGCTGAAAGGTTTTATGAAATAATCGATAATTATCTTATTATAATACTGACTTCTTAGTCCTTGTGTTGTTGTTGCTGTTGTTGTGTTTGTTGCTGTTGCTGTTGCTGTTGTTGTCGCTGTTGTTGATGATGACGATGATGATAATGGTGATGTTGTTGTTGTTCTTGTAGTCGCAGTTGAAGCTATTTTAAAAATAATAAATCTATATATTGAAAGCAGGATATTTATCTCTCTGTCTGTTTGTTTATTCGCTATGCATTCCGTCTTTCTAATAGCTAGTGGGATGAAACCTTCCACGACGCTTACTTAGATCCTAAGAAAAGTCGACATCTACTCCGTTTTGAAAAAAAGCAGTTCAAGACTTTTTACAGACGATTTAGAGAGCTGACCAATAGGAATGCCATGGGTGCAGAATCTGCCCTTCGACGTCAACGCGCGCTTGGGGAAATTTTTGAGGAATTATTGACTATGGACTTTTTTCTAAACAAAACTCGTAAGAAATTTCTTTTTAATTATAAATATTATTTTATGTGTAAACAGTCGATCTTCATTAGTAGAGTATAATGTTACTATATTAATTCTTTTACTCAAACACTCAGGGGAAATTTCTCATTTTTACGGCAGATTCTGCATCCTTGAGGAATGCAGGGTTTGAAAATATTGGTGTAGCAAAGGCAGTCTGAGCGCTCACACACAATATCTTATATGATCTACTTAGTCTATGGCTATCCTGGACTTTCCACGGGTAATCCAGTATGAACTGGACAATAGAATTGCAGGGTTTCGTAACTAAAATTACTTAGAAAGCATCTTAATGTTTGAAATACGGATTAGTAAAAATAAAAGTTGAAAAAGTAACGACAAAGTGGTGTGTTACATTGTTGTACACTAAGCTTAAAAAATCAAGTAGTTACTGTTTTCTTTGGACACGCAAAACATGTCAGGTCTCACTATCTGAATAACCACCGGGTACTTCCGCTAGTTGCTTATAAACAATTTTTTCTATTGATCTATTTGTTTAATTTTTGTTTATTTTAAAAGACAAGACAAAAGTATTGTTTTCTTGTGTGAAAAATGCTCTTTTTTGTATCTTCGTAAAATAAGAATGAAAATAAGATAAAATATTTCATACTTGTTGTTGTGATTGTTGTTGTTTTGATTGTCTATGAAAAATATTGAAAATAATATGTGAAAAGATAAATATCGAATAAAAAATCTCCAAAAGAATTAAATGGAGAATAGGAGTGTTTGCAATGGTCAACAACAAAATCGCCATCACTCAATAAGCACACACAAGGTATAAAAATATCGTTGCTTATACGGCTACAGTAGTAGCATGAGTGATAGTCATTTCGTTGTCAACTTTTGCAAGTAGTGATATATTCAATGCTTTACTTTATGAATTTTTTTGGACATTTTATTTTTCGATCTTTTTATTGTTTACCTTTGTATCTGTAGCATCCGTTTTTGGTGTTAATGCTATTGGAAGGGCGATTACCAAAATTAAGATAATGGTAATTACGAAAATCACTGACGCGATGACAATCGGTTTAAACCATCCTGATTCGCGTATGGAAGTCTTGTTGGCGCTGTTTATATGCAAAAAGAAAAAGATAGATTTTACAGCTAATGCTGATAAATGAATATAGATGTCTAATCNTTTAGACAACGCATAGTCAAGCTTGCAGCTCGGAAATTCCACCAAAGCATATTTCGGTTGTAATACAAATTTTGTATGTTCCAGGAAGTTGTTCTCATATGGTTGAGTTTGCTGAAGACATTCCTCATAGACAAGTTGATGAAACACGCCACGTGTTCCATTGGAAAGTCCCAACTCAGTTGTTTTATATTGTCTGGAAGTTCTAGAATAGCTTTGCATAATCGTGGATCATCAATCATGGCACCTCTGACATGAGCTTGCGCGACGTATACGATGGGCGCGACTCTCAATTCGATAACCTTATTCAAAACAGCTCGATTATTGATTTGAGTTCGAACAGTGTTGCGAAAGACCAGCATAGGAGCCTATTATAGAATATACAATTAGGCAAAAAATTAGACGCATTTTTAAAAATATACTTCGTTTCGCGAGTTTTGTCGTAGAGATATTTTTAAATTAGGACTTTCAATAATGCGTGAACAAAGAAGTTGATAATCTTCTCTTGTCGACTGTCCATTCCGTAATCTGTTCAGTAATTCCAAATATTTTACATCTTCCGTTCGCATTTGTTGCTCCAGTTTTACAACACAATTTATTTGAGACATAACTTTCTGTGCACGTTGTATATCAATTTGACGATCGTTGTACTATTGCATGGACGAACAACTTTAACATAGAGCTTTGTCTAGCACTGGAGAGTGTTGCAAATAGTCTCCGAAGAAGGTCACGTTAACACCACCAAAAGGCGCTTCTGAGTTGACATGTTTTGCCGTTTTCACAACTCGATTGAGTCTAGTCAAGAGGCTCAGTCCTACCATGCTCATTTCATCGATTATTAAATACTTCACGTGACGCCATTCATTCTCCAATTTTGCATCGGCTAGTCTAAATGCACCTGTTTGCCTTTTAGAACTCTTACGACTTTCACCCAAGAATGAATGAATTGTTGAACCATCAATTTCTGCAGCAGCTATGGATGTTGGTGCCAATTTACGCAACATTTTACATCGATTTGTTAGTTGAAAATAGTTAGTAATTGCTCGAATTAATTGGGACTTCCCAGTGCCACCACAACCAGGTACATACATCAGTAGTTGCCCGTTAAAAGTATCTAATATATTCTAGATGACAACGGATTATTAAAACTAGACAAAAATTTACCATTGCATTTCGTCGTCTTGTGTTTCTACAGTGTTATCATCAGAAACTAATATAAAACAAACCAACACACTTTATTCGATACATTTTTGCTTAACAGATCTATTTTCACTTAAACGATAAAGGTTTTTTTTTAATTGAATTGTATTGAATTCGGAGAACATGAAAAATCTTTCTAAACTCAAGTCAACTCAACCCAGGTCAACAAATCCGATGCTGGTTTCGATGGGCTCTGAGTATAGAATTGTTCGACCTGTGAACTCGTTTCAACTCAAAAAATGAATCGAATTGAGTTGCTCAGCTCTGATACAACTAATTTTCATGAACGGGAAAAAATAGAGAAACAACAGATAGACTCGTCATAAAGCTGATAGAGAAAGAAAGAACAGACCCATGACTTATGTCGTTATGTCTCGTACATGAAAGAAAAACAAAATAAACTTATAAAGAGTGAGGTATAGGTTAGGTTCGAACGCATGATGTTGCTTAATAACTTAGTAGTGGTTTTCTTCGATGGAGCCTTGATGTATAAGCACAGGAACGAGCCGATGTGTACGTCGATAGTCGTCTTTTCTTCGTTCTCGATCAAGTTCTCCTATATAGTGCTACATTCTGCCTGATATGGAAAGAACTAGGTGATAAAGCGAGTATTATATGCCGACATGAGCGGTATTGCAATCTTTCCAGTTTATGATGATAGGAAATTTAATAATGAAGCAGTAATGAAACAATTCATCGATTTTTTTTCACCATAATAAGTGTAAGTAGTATATTATTTCGTTAATATTAAATTCTCAAAACATGCTTGAATAAATAATTTGATTAGACAATAAAATTGGACACTAGACTTTAAAAAAGAACTATGGTCCTGTGAATGTCCATTAATACAATTCAGTACTATTAAGAGTACCAACATTACTACCACCATATCCACCAGTAACTAATATTGTTCCATTTGATAATACGGATGCTGTATGTGTACCTCGTGGAGCATTCATGTTTGCTCTCATTGTCCAATTATTTGTTGATGGATCATACAATTCAGTACTATTAAGAAATCCACCACTACTACCAGCATTTCCACCAACAACTAATATTGTTCCATTTGATAATGTAGATGCTGTATGCCCACTTCGTGGAGCATTCATCTTTGGCATTCTTGTCCAAATATTTGTCGATGGATCATACAATTCAGTACTATCAAGAATACCAACATCAGTTCCACCAGTAACTAATATTGTTCCATTTGATAATATAGTGGCTGTATGTTCACCTCGTGCAGCGTTCATGTTTGCTTTCATCGTCCAAGTACTTGTCGATGGATCATACAATTCAGTACTATTAAGATATCCATCATCAATACCACCATATCCACCAATAACTAATATTGTTCCATTCGATAACATGGATGCTGTATGCGCACGTCGTGCAACAGTCATGTTTGCTGTTATTGTCCAATTATTCGTTAATGGATCATACAATTCAGCACTACTCAGATATTCATTACTATCACTATCAATATTAGATCCACCAGTAACTAATATTTTTCCATTTGATAATACGGATGCTGTATGTCCACTTCGTGCAGCATTCATGTTTGGTGTCATTGTCCAATGATTTGTTGATGGATCATACAATTCAGCACTATAGGGGTAAGTAGATACACTAGATCCACCCGCAACTAATATTGTTCCATTTGATAATATGGATGCTGTATGTCTAACTCGTGCAGCATTCATGTTTGCTTTCGTCGTCCAAGTACTTGTCGATGGATCATACAACTCAGCACTACGAAGAAAACTATCACCTCTGATACTATAATATCCACCAGTAACTAATATTTGTCCATTTAATAATATAGATGCTCTATGAAAACGTCGTGCGTCATTCATGTCTGTTGTCATTGTCCACCCTAAATGTGGAAAAGACGTAAGAAAAATAAGATTTCTTGATCAAAACAACTTCAAATTAAACCATATCAATAGTTTATTGATCGATGAATCATAAAGGACATTATTTCAAGACTTCAATAAAAGTGCTTACGTCGTCTTGTAGATATATAATCCGAGTAATATTGAAATTGAAAAATGAATATATAGAAACATACAGGTGAGATGTCTCATTTGAATTAGAATATAAAGCAATTTCTAATACCTTAGTTACAGAGAAAAATCAACGATGAAATAATCTTCATTATGTATCAAACTTACTGAAAATTAATAAATTAGGGAGGAGGGGATCAATCCGCACCTAGATCCACGCCAGATTTGGATGCGGATCCGGGTCCGAAAGAAAATTTAGCAGACCCGGTTTCTATATAATTAGCCTGTAGCTTCCACAAAATGAGATTGAAATCAACGTATTATTTGGGATTTGTTTTTTTCTTCTCAGAGATTTCATGATTCGTTTTGATCCCTCAAAAAACAGTTATAATAGAAAATCTAACATAAAATTAAAACGAAAAATTATTTGTGTCGTTGCATTGCAAGCATCGATTCGATTACTATAGCAATAGTAATACAATACACTAAGGAAAACTATGAGCAAGCAGAAATAATCATACATGTACAACTCGAGAAGCCATTTCGAGTATTAAACTCCGTAACTCGAGTTTTAAACTATTCAACTATTAAACTTATGGAGTTTAAAACTCGAATGAAATTAACGATTTCTACACTACTTGCAATCTAGGTCTACAACTAAACAGGTCTGAGACTGATGCAACTAACTTTTCAATCTCATCGTATTAAATATAGTGGGCTTTCATTAAGCTCTATGTTTGTAAAATAACATTTGAACGCAAGAACATATCGACGTTGTATGACTTCTAGAAATATCAAAAGTTTTATAAATGAAACTATGCAAGAATTGGAATGTTAATGAGACCATATCCGGGAGTATTTTTGACGTCTTTTTCAGGTACGCCCTCACCTCATCAGGCTAAACCGGACACTTGCGAGACTATCAAAGTACCTGATAACTTTTATAACTTTCTACATTGTTATCGAATAAAAAGCAACCTCTCGAAGTATCATCAGGGTTTTTTATGACAGCTTTTGACCGAACTGCAACATATCCTCGTATGTATCGATGGGCCTGAAACTTCAAACCTGTAGCGAGGTGCAAGGGTAATATAAAAATGACTTAAAAACGTTTTCCAGAAGTTAAAGTTAAAATAGTAATATTAAACTGTATGTATATTAAATCTAAAAGCGCGGACATTCTCCTTCATCTATTGAGTATTGGAACTAAAGTGATTAAGTACCCAATTAGCAATATCATGTGCATATGATTGGTGAGATCAACTTGTCAGCCTCACAACTACACAGTGCTACGGCTCTCGATCTGGAAAATTTTATCATCCAATCTAAAAGGAATATTTTACATACAGCTTGTACTCTGATCATGAGCAGTTTTTACAAGGCAAAACAACAGACTACCACCAATATCAGCCTCACTAAATACATAGGGGTAGTACCTAACATTTTTATATAACGACAGAATAATAGCTGGAAACACGTTGAGACCCTGATCAAACAAAGTCTATGTAATAAACAGCAACTTTTCTTTGCACCTTACTGTATATAAAGAAGAAAGTTTGTCTGGCTATCTCTTTATTTGTTCGCTATACACTCAGTCCTTGAGATAGCTGGCAGGATGGAAATTTTTACGATGGTCCATTAGCTTCAGAGGGAGGTCGACATCTACTTTGCTCCGGAAAAAAGCAGTCCAACAATCTCTACAGACGAATTTACGGAACTGACCAATAGGAATGCAGGGTTTGAAAATATCGGAGCTGGCATGTAGTAAAGGCAGTCTGAGCGCTCACACATAATATCTCATATGATCTAATTAGTCTTTGGCTATCCTGGACTTTCCACGGGTAATTCAGTGTGAACTGGACAATAGGATTGCAGGGTTTCGTAACTAAAATTACTTAGAAATCATCTTAATGTTTGAAACACCATCAACTGATTCATGTGCGCAAAGGATCACGGGCATGAGAGAATTTAGCTGTAATGCAAAAACACAACAGTTATTCATAGAAAAATCTCTATAGGAATAATCGAAATAGTCTCATTATGTTTCAAGTTTAATCCTGCTAGGGATTGCGCTGAAAGGCTTTACGAAATAGTCGATAATTATCTTATTATAATACTGACTTCTTAGTCCTTGTGTTGTTGTTGCTGTTGTTGTTACTGTTGCTGTTACTGTTGCTGTTGTTGTTACTGTTACTGTTACTGTTGTTGTTAATGTTGCTGTTGTTGATGATGACGATGATGATAATGGTGATGTTGTTGTTGTTCTTGTAGTCGCCGTTGAAGCTATTTTAAAAATAATAAATCTATATATTGAAAGAAGGATATTTATCTCTCTGTCTGTTTGTTTATTCGCTATGCATTCCGTCTTTCTAATAGCTAGTGAGATGAAACCTTCCACGACGCTTACTTAGATCCTAAGAAAAGTCGACATCTACTCCGTTTTGAAAAAAAGCAGTTCAAAACGTTTTATAGGCGATTTAGAGAGCTGACCAATAGGAATGCCATGGGTGCAGAATCTGCCCTTCGACGTCAACGCGGGTTTGGGGAAATTTTTGAGGAATTATTGACTATGGACTTTTTTCTAAACAAAACTGGTAAGAAATTTCTTTTTAATTGTAAATATTATTTTATATGTAAATAGTCGATCTTCATTAGTAGAGTATTATGTTACTATATTAATTCTTTTACTCAAATACTCAGGGGAAATTTCTGACAGATTTTTTTTTGCGTTGGGGGAAATTTTTCATTTTTACGGCAGATTCTGCATCCTTGAGGAATACAGGGTTTGAAAATATCGGAGCCGGCATGTAATAAAGGCAGTCTGAGCGCTCACACATAATATCTCATATGATCTAATTAGTCTATGGCTATTCTGGACTTTCCACAGGTAATCCAGTATGAACTGGACAATAGGATTGCAGGGTTTCGTAACTAAAATCACTTAGAAAATATCTTAATGGTTGAAATACGGATTAGTAAAAATAAAAGTTGAAAAAGTAGCAGCAAAGTGCTATGTTACATTGTTGTACACTAAGAAGCTTAAAAAATCAAGTAGTTACTGTTTTCTTTGGACACGCAAAACATGTCAGGTCTCATTATCTGAATATCCACCGGGTACTTCCGCTAGTTGCTTATAAACAATTTTTTCTATTGATCTATTTGTTTAATTTTTGTTTATTTTAAAAGGCAAGACAAAAGTATTGTTTTCTTGTGTGAAAAATGCTCTTTTTTGCATCTTCGTAAAATAAGATAAAATATTTCATACTTGTTATTGTGATTGTTGTTGTTTTGATTGTCTATGAAAAATATTGAAAATAATATGTGAAAAGATAAAGATCGAATAAAAAAATCTCCAAAAGAATTAAATGGAGAATATGAGTGTTTGCAATGGTCAACAACAAAATGGCCATCACTCAATAAGGACACACGAGGTATAAAAATATCGTTGCTTATACTGCTACAGTAGTAGCATGAGTGATACTCATTTCGTTGTCAACTTTTGCAAGTAGTGATGTATTCAATGCTTTACTTTATGAATTCTTTTGGACATTTTATCTTTTGGTCTTTTTTATTGTTTACCTTTGTATCTGTAGCATCCTTTTTTGATGTTAATGCTATTGGAAGAGCGATTACCAAAATTATGATAATGGTAATCGCGAAAATCACTGACGCAATGACAATCGGTTTAAACCATCCTGATTCGCGTATGGAAGTCTTGTTGGCGCTGTTTATATGCAAAAAGAAAAAGATAGATTTTACAGCTAATGCTGATAAATGAATATAGATGTCTAATCACAAAAAAAACCATACATTTCCTTTACCCGTTAATGTCGTGTTGTACTGGCCATCTGTTTGTGCTAGCATTCGCATGATTCTGATGTGTATCGTGCCTGTACATTGGCGGAACTGACGATATGTCGGTGAAACCAAGTTCGATCCCTTCCATTATTGATTGATTCGATCGTTCCTATTGATTTAACATTAAATGTATATGAAGAAAAATGTTGGAACGGAAAGTTACTCTGACAGTTTTCTAGTTTTCAATAAATCTAGGAAGAATCTCTATGATAATTTGGCAAAAAAGCAAATGACGAAAGACTGAATCTCGGAGTTTGTCCGAAAAGTATTGAAAATATTATATTTTATCCGTACTTAAAGAGGAAAATGCAGACCTACTTTTTTCTATTATGCAATAGAATGATTTATTTAAAAGAATAGAATATTTGTCCACAGTGAAGCACTAATTTATATACGACTGTCACAAAGTAAACATGAGAAACATTTTCATAAACCAATATATCAGAGAAAGGAAAAGATTAAAAATAACATACCTTGATAATTGTTCATTGCAGTTTATTTATTCAGAAAGAGAAGGGAGAACGCAATAATAGAAACAGCAAAAAACATTAATTTTTACACTCGTGTTCGGCTTTTTAAATATTTTTAACAGAACTGCGTCACAAATATGCGCAATTGCGATAAAAAAATCACAGTCCGCGAAATTGCACTATACGCCTCGCAATTTTCGGCGACAGTGCCTCACAGTACGATCGCAACTTCGTTGAAATAGTAAAAACAGGTATATATTATATATTATGAAAAGAAAGAGTAGCTCCCTGGGTGAATATTTTTCTTCTAGCGCTTGATCAGACTTAATATGAAGATGTATCCATAGCGCATGACTTTCTGTCAAATATTCAATAGCAGAATTTTTTCCAATGTCGGAGTCAAATCGTTGGCCTGGATTGTTTGTTAGACTTTTTAAAAATAATCTGTGCCTTTACTAATAGAAATTTATTAATAATCTTTAGATGTGAACGATGAATTGTAAAAGAAAGATAGAAATTACCTCTCAAAGGTATTAGTTGAAGTAATTTCAGAATTCTGCAACGAACAAACCTGTTCTAAGCTGTTACACATATTGAACACTGAAATCTCTTTTGAGACTTTTCCATGTATCGATGTGAAGCTAGCACCAAGTAACTAAGAATTTTGTCAAAATGAATTCCTGTCTATGAAAATTAGCCTATTCGATTCAGAATTTAATTCTGAGTCTAATGGTAATATTTTTATTCACGGGTAATCGAACGAAAAAATTCCCTCAAGATTTTCTTGTATTTATGTACTTACAGAGCAAAAATTGAAAATCAAGGTAAGCTCCGTCTCAGTCGTTTGTCCGTGAATAGAAGTGGTACCGTTCGATGCAGAATTAAATTCTGAATCGATTGGACTGTTTTCCATGTACGGGAATTCATTCTGTGACAAGAGATTGCGTGCCAACTGTCGTACAATGACGCATATACATGTATAGAGGACAAATAAAATCAAAGAAAACTTTTCCCTCTCGTTTGCCCACGGATAAAAATATCACCATTAGACTGAGAATTAATTTCTGAATCGAATAGGCTAGTGTTCGCGGACGGGAATTCATTGTGACAAAATTCTTAGTTACGTGGTGCTAGCTTCACACTGATATAATTTACCACTTTTTATTTGATTCTCACGTAAAAAAATAACATTGGTTTCCACCAAAAGACTATAGATACGGTCGCGTTTATTTCTAGCTAGTCAATGTCAATAGTGATTTCTGTTTTTGCTAATGGTAAAAATAGTTCTCGATATTTTTCCGCCCCTAATAACAGCTGCACTATCAACAGCAACTAAATAATCCTTCTTTTTAATATTAAGCTAGCAGCTCTAGTGGTCGTGAAAAATTTTCAAAAAAATAGACAAACCTACTCTATTGATGGTGGTGACAAAGGTTAGAACGTGATTTAGATTTCTTAACTTTCATACGAGTCCAAAAGTCTTTTATTTATCTTTGAGAGCTTTTCTCACATATTAGCGGAAAAATAATGAAACATTTTTTAGATCGGAGTAAATTTTTTAAATTCTTAAAACAAAGGAGAGAAAGAAGAACTTTTCGTTCAAATATCAGTGAATTTATCCGACTTTTTTTTATTACAGGTTAAAGAAAAATTGAGAGCATTCTCTCGAATTAGAGACAGGTTAGGAAACATGCTTCAAATATATGACGGATATCAGAAGATTTTCTTGCAAATTGAAAGCAATCTAGAAACAACATCCTTCGAAATTGAGGGAAATCTTGGAGATATTTCCTTCGAATGCAGTATTTTGAACTATAAGTTGGCTGATGATCTTGATTTTTCCGTGCAATCGAGCCTATCCAAGCCTTTAATACATCCGAATCTGAGTCTACCCAGACCTAATGGCTCTGCCGCTTATGATTATCTCTTATACTCGCCTATTCTATCACGACCCACCGTCAGAACAAACGATGTTGTTTGAATAATCGAACCAACGATATGTTTTGAAGCTCATTGAAGGGATAAAGAAGTTCTAATTATACAAGAGATTTGCACGATTGCAAGTGATGCAANCTGGCCATCTGTTTGTGCTAGCATTCGCATGATTCTGATGTGTATCGTGCCTGTACATTGGCGGAACTGACGATATGTCGGTGAAACCAAGTTCGATCCCTTCCATTATTGATTGATTCGATCGTTCCTATTGATTTAACATTAAATGTATATGAAGAAAAATGTTGGAAGGAAAAGTTACTCTGACAGTTTTCTAGTTTTCAATAAATCTAGGAAAAATCTCTATGATAATTTGACAAAAAAAGCAAATGACGACAGACTGAATCTCGGAGTTTGTCCGAAAAGTATTGAAAATATTATATTTTATCTGTACTTAAAGAGGAAAATGCAGACCTACTTTTTTCTATTGTGCAATAGAGTGATGTATTTACAAGAATAAAATATTTGCCCACGGTGAAGCACTAATTTATATACGACTGTCACAAAGTAAACATGAGAAAAATTTTCATAAGCCAATATATCAGAGAAAGGAAAAGATTAAAAATAACATACCTTGATAATTGTTCATTGCAGTTTATTTATTCAGAAACAGAAGAGAGAACGCAATAATAGAAACAACACAAAACATTAATTTTACCCTCGTGTTCGGCTTTTTAAATATTTTTAACAGAACTGCGTCACAAATATGCGCAATTGCGATAAAAAAATCACAGTCCGCGAAATTGCACTATACGCATCGCAATTTTCGGCGACAGTGCCTCACAGTACGATCGCAACTTCGTTGAAATAGCAAAAATAGGTATATATTATATATTATGAAAAGAAAGAGTAGCTCCCTGGGTGAATATTTTTCTTCTAGCGCTTGATCAGACTTAATATGAAGATGTATCCATAGCACATGACTTTCTGTCAAATATTCAATAGCAGAATTGTTTCCAATGTCGGAATCAAATCTTTGGCCTGGATTGTTTGTTAGACTTTTTTAAAATAATCTGTGCCTTTAGCAATAGAAATTTATTAATAATCTTTAGATGTGAACGATGAATTGTGAAAGAAAGATGGAAATTAGCTCTCAAAGGTATTAGTTGATATCATTTCAGAATCCTTCAACGAACAAACCTGTTCTAAGCTGTTACACATATTGAACACTGAAATCTCTTTTGAGACTTTCCCATGCATCGGTGTGAAGCTAGCACCACGTAACTAAAAATTTTGTCAAAATGAATTGTCGTCCGTGAAAACTAGCCTATTCGATTCAGAATTTAATTATGAGTCTAATGGTGATATTTTTATCCACGGGCAAACGAATGGAAGAATTCCTTCAAGATTTTTCTTGTATTTATGTACTTATAGAGCAAAAATTGAAAATCGAGGTAAGCTCCGTCTCAGTCATTTGTCCGCGAATAGAAGTGGTACCGTTCGATGCAGAATTAAATTCTGAATCGATTGGACTGTTTTCCATATACGGGAATTCATTCTGTGACGAGAGATTGCGAGCCGACTGTCGTACAATGACGTTTATACATGTATAGGGGACAAATAAAAATCAAAGAAAACTTTTCCCTCTCGTTTGTCCGCGAATAGAAGTGGTACCGTTCGATGCAGAATTAATTTCTGAATCGAATAGGCTAGTGTTCACGGACGGGAATTCATTGTGACAAAAATTCTTACTTACGTGGTGCTAGCTTCACACCGATATAATTTACCACTTTTTATTTGATTCTCACGTAAAAAAATAACATTGGTTTTCACCAAAAGACTATAGATACGGTCGCGTTTATTTCTAGCTAGTCAATGTCAATAGTGATTTCTGTTTTTGCTAATGGTAAAAATAGTTCTCAATATTTTTCCGCCCCTAATAACAGCTGCACTATCAACAGCAACTAAATAATCCTTCTTTTTAATATTAAGCTAGCAGCTCTAGTGCTCGTGAAAAATTTTCAAAAAAATAGACAAACCTACCCTATTGATGGTGGTGACAAAGGTTAGAACGTGATTTAGATTTCTTAACTATCATATGAGTCCAAAAGTCTTTTTTTTATCTTTGAGAGCTTTTCTCACATATTAGCGGAAAAATAATGAAACATTTTTTAGATCGGAGAAAATTTTTAAATTCTTAAAACAAAGGAGAGAAAGAAGAACTTTTCGTTCAAATACCAGTGAATTTATCCGACCTTTTTTATTACAGATTAAAGAAAAATTGAGAGCATGCTCTCGAATTAGAGACAGGTTAGGAAACATGCTTCAAATATATGACGGATATCAGAAGATTTTCTTGCAAATTGAAAGGAATCTAGAAACAGCATCCTTCGAAATTGAGGGAAATCTTGGAGATATTTCCTTCGAATGCAGTATTTTGAACTATAAGTTGGCTGATGATCTTGATTTTCCCGTGCAATCGAGCCTATCCAAGCCTTTAATACATCCGAATCTGAGTCTACCCAGACCTAATGGCTCTGCCGCTTATGATTATCTCTTATACTCGCCTATTCTATCACGACCCACAAAAGTCAGGGACAAACTTTAGACAAAGCTGTAATCGATTTGAAGCTACCGAAGGATGCAGATGATATGGCTGCAGCCTATATACCATTATCACGAGTGAAACGTTCGACTGATTTACTCATTTTGCGCATCGGATTCATTTGCATCACTTGCAATCGTGCAAATCTCTTGTATAATTAGAACTTCTTTATCCCTTCATTGATTTTTTTTTAAATATAAGCGTAAACTTTCTTTTCAATTTCACTGTACGACCTGTCCAAGCGTGACGGAATCACGTTTTTTCACATAGTTTTTTCTATAATTCAACTCGTACAAGTCAGAGAACGTTGATGCTCTCGTGTATGTATGTGAGTCTTATGGCTGTACATGCTGTCAAAGTTTCGTTGAATTTCGCTTGTCCACCAAAGTTTTATGATCCGAATATATGTCTGTTGCGGAATCACCAAAAATGACCCTATGGGTTCGAGCGATGTGAAAAGAAATCAAAAGTTTAGCTCAACTAAAGGTGTGACGGGAAAACTTTCTATACAAAGGTTTTTGCTTAGGACACAGGCTATGCATAGAAGAAAAAAAATTTACAAATAGGTGGTCACTTGGCTATGTACATAGAAAAGAAGGTCGTGACGGAATCACTTTCCTCGTTACGGAATCACATCTAGAAATGTTGGTGTTCACTAAGTTTTTATTTTCTAAAAAAAATCAACATATACCATCAAGATTAAAACCGTATTCACTCGAAATTAAGAAAACATGGATAAAACTGACCTAGTGATCGAATATATGGAGGGCGTGCCTCCCTCGAAAAAAAATATACAGAGAAGTTTCAAAACCTAAACACGTATTTTTCTTCTCTTGTTGAGTACAAAGAATGTTCAATCACGTCTTGATGCAGGGCTTTGATATAATGCTGCTTTTGAATATTTGGCACACCAACGGTCTTCTTGAAAGTCTTCTCCAGTAAATGACGCGTCGCATCAAATTGAGCTTGATGGATTAGACCAACGGTAATTGTTGTTGTCTTCTTTCGACAAATAGCAACGAAATCCTTTGCGGATGAACAACGCGAACCAGCTAATACATCTAACCAGACCAGCCGTTTTAGTATGCCACCGATGGAATCCACGACACCCTTCCCATGAGACGATGCGAAATAATTCCAAGTGATGTCGATATCGAGCTTGTTCAGCATGGTTGTTAAATGTTGGACGACATAACGATTCTTAAATTGACTCGCTGCTCCATCCGAAAAGAAAAGAATCTGGTCAACGTCTGGTACCATACTAACGATTTCTTCCACAAGAATTTCCAAGCATGTGATAACAGTAAACTTATCGTGTGTGGTCGAATTTGACACGAAGCTAAACGAATGGCCTTCTTCACCACTACCACCGAACCAAGCATAAGCCGTAAATAAAGAAACTTGTTTTTTTGACCACTGGGCGGATTGTATCTGATCCTGATCTTGAAGTGTATAGTTCTCTGCGTAGTCAACTTGGCAGACTACGGTTCCATCATCTGCATTCTCTTTGATGTACTCGAAAAATTTGCTTTGCTTTCGTTTTACGAACACATGGCACAAGTATCGCGGCGTTTTCTCTTTTAACTGCTTCACGCATTTCATGACCGATCCTATAGCAAACGTCGAGCATATGTCAGAAAAAGAATGCAAAACGTGGATCTTACCGGAGAAATTTTTCTTCTCGGCACGACCATTAACCGTTGTTCATTGATACCATGTGATGATCTTTGTATCATTCACGACATTCTGAGTAACATGTTGATCGAACTTATGTTTGCATTTGTCACAACGAGACATCATACAGGATTCCTGATTTTCGTCGCATACCAGTTTTGCTGTATAAGCATGTAAATCATTGTTCAGTTGAGAAATCTCTTGGGACAAACTGTTCAAGAGAAGAATGATATTTTCATGTATAACACATAAGCAGGTTCGATGTGGTAATGTTCGTTTGTACAAAACATATTTTGGTCGCAAGCTGGCAAATGAAGAACGACTAATTGATACGTCTAATAAAACAACCAATATGGTAGAAGTAAATACACGTTACGAGAAAAATACATCAGTAGGAGCTACTCATAAACTTTTCTACTCATCATTCAGTTTGCGTTTCAGAAAAAGGATTCAATCTCCTCCACATTAATTGAGAGTCAACCCAAATAGATTCTGACTAATCGGCGTATCTTCTTACTTGGATTTTCTTCCATAAATAATGCATAAACTTCACGAATATTGAATAATAAATGTCGTTTTTGGAATTACACTCTCACTCCGTTTTGTGTAATTGTTTTGGTGTCTCGTTTACCAGGCGCTTGCCACGAAATCGAATCCAATTTATAAAAGTTTCGGACTTTGTCCGCCAATGAATCAGGTACTTGGGCTTGTGTGCGAATAAGTTTGGGTTTCGGTAAGATACCTAAACCTTGGCCAATATGATGCAGAACTTGTTTCTGTTGGGCCAGATTCTTTGGTAAAGCACGAGTCACACGTTTCACCGCTTTCGACAGCGTTTGCTTTGTGATGTATACAGAACTAAACAGAGAAAAGTATTAAAAGAGACGGGTTTTCTTTTCTGAGCTACCCAGATGGAACTTGGTTTAAGGCGTTGAGCTTTAGCTTTTTTCGATGGCGCTGTTGCGCTTGTCGATGGGCATGGAGATATGCATCTTTCTCCTGTGTTGTCATTGAAGCATTCTTCAGAGCTTTACGTTGCCGATCTTTCCGCTTCCGCTCGTTATACTTCGTTTGATTTCGCTTGAGTTTCTCGCGATACCTCTTTGCTCGTTCAGCCACAGTCTGGACCATCTCTGGATAAAATAGATAAAGTAGGAATCAAAAGTTTAAGGCACTTTTCGTCATTCAATTTTCTATATCGAGAGGCTTTCGATAGTGACATCTATATAACTATTTTGATAGCTTTCACAATAGGACATAAGACTAATAGGCTTAGGTCATAGAAGAAATGATTTTTATTTATTTAGTGAAAAAATTCTTTTTTTCCTGTGATCAAAAGTTTAAGGCTTTTTTCAAACAGCCGTCTAGTTTAAAAAAATTTTCAAAAAGTACAACTTTTGCGTACAAAAAACATAATTTTATTTCATAAGAAGTGTCCACCTTTCGCAGCTAAACACTTTTGAATACGTTCAGGCATTGATTCGACCAATTTGATACATAAATCCTGATCAATATTGTTCCATTCTTCTTCTAAACGTTCCTTCAAGGCTGTTCTTGAATAAATTGGTTTTGCAGCTAATTTTTTATCAAGAATTGACCAAAGCATCTCAATTGGATTTAGATCTGGGCTTTTCGAAGCCCAGTCAAGTACATTCAGCTTCATTTGACGAATTCTTTGCTTAACAATTTTCGAGGTATGCCAAGGAGCGAAGTCCTGTTGAAAGATTATTTTATTTTTCTTTCGAATTTTTTGAATAGATTGCTTTAATTCATGTTGCAATACATCACAGTATAAATTACTATTCATATTTTCCGTGTAAATCTTTGCTACTGTTATGCCATTACCGGAAATACCACCCCAAATGCCGACCTTGCCACCATCACCTGTATTAGTTTGTTCCAAACATTCTGGAAGAAGCTTTTCTTTGTCTAAACGCCGTATTTTGCATAGATTTTTTCGTTTTAAAACATAAAATGTCGATTCGTCAGAAAAAATCACCTTTCGCCAATCATCACATGTCCAACTTGAATACTGCTTACACCAGGCAATACGTCGCTGTCGGTGTTTGGCACTTAACCATTGCTTTTTCAACTTCACAACGTATTCATAGCCTAAATCCTTGAGATACCGACGTACTGACACCACCGAGACTGGATTTGATAAGCTAATATTTAATTCAGATGTGACCTTGCTTGCACTGAGACGAACATCACCACGAACCAGTCTCTTCAAATAACAAATATCACTACCAGTAATTTTTTTTGGACGCCCTGAACGTTTCATATCATTATAATGACCATGATTCTTGAATTTTGTGATAGCATTTTGGACACAACATCGAGATTTTCCGAGATGTGTTGAAATATCGACCTGTTTAAAACCAGCATTATGAAGGGCCACTATCTGGGCCCGAACGAAAGGGTCAACAGGTTTTCTACCCATAGATAACTTCAGTAATTCAAAGAAATCGAAGTATATTCATTAGTAGAAACAAATAATAGTCGAAAACATACTATAGGCTTTGTTCCTTAGAGAACAAAAGGCTCATTTGAAAAAAGCCTTAAACTTTTGATCACAGGAAAAAAAGAATTTTTTCACTAAATAAATAAAAATCATTTCTTCTATGACCTAAGCCTATTAGTCTTATGTCCTATTGTGAAAGCTATCAAAATAGTTATATAGATGTCACTATCGAAAGCCTCTCGATATAGAAAATTGAATGACGAAAAGTGCCTTAAACTTTTGATTCCTACTTTAGATCGTAGATTGAGAGTCAACACTAGAGATGGTCTCTAAGGTTTCTAAAAGCTTTTAATATACTTTAGTTATCAGAAAAACATTGTCTATGGTGCAACTAGATATAGACTATACGTTTGTGATAATGAATCGTTGTTTCATTGTTCGTTTAACCCACTTTTTATCTTGTATAGGAGCAACAACGGTCCGATCGGACGTCTATCTCATTTGAATTGGACTAATTAATCAAGTCACATAGTGACTTGGCAAAGAACGACAAAAATGCAGTGATGTGATTGGCAGATATGATCGGGTATACTCCTAAAGAAGAAATTGACGATGCAGTCGCAAGCATCTGTTACCACCATTCAAATAATACTGTAGCAAATAGTGTTTCATGTAAATCAGAACTTTTAATAGCTGCTCTTTGAACAACCGACAGAATCCATGAACTTTCTATGCTCCAAATGTTCGTATCAATGGATCAGGTGAAAAGAGAATCACGACTCCTTTTTAAAGAAAAGTCTTGATAAATACCTGACGGTGATTCCGTCACGCACTTCTTCCGATGCATCAAGATGTTTCAAAGGTGGCATATGAGCGTGATAGATAGTGGGTCAAAAGTTGATGTTAGCTCTCCGGTGAGCGAAGTCATCTATAACTTGATCATAGATAAAAGCGAACTGTATGGTATTTTCGTGACGGAATCACAAGTAGAAATGGATGTGGTTTCCTAATTCGAATATCATTTTCCACAAACGATGGAACTTACATCATTGTATAAACTTGATGCTCGTCGATAATCGTTTTGTATCAGACAATCAACTTTCGGAGAACTATGTTTGTTTTCAGAAATATTCAAATGTGATATTCACAAGAAAAGTTTAGGTCTCATCGTATATGTTAGACTGTTCGACAACTACTGCGCTCTCCCAGAAATAGAAAACTCAGTTTACCTTAAAAGTACCATTTCTAATGTTTGAAACTATGCTCTATAAGATGCTTGCGTCCGTTTCGCTCCATTGTATGGATGAAACTCCCCCACACAGGTGGACCGTTACGTGGACAGGTCGTGTTACATATATCTCTGACTTAAATATTAAATCATTTAATATTTATACATTTGATGAATACTAGATTACTTCCGAATGGCCACAAAATGCAGTAAATTCTTATAATAAAATATATTTAGTGATCATTTCAAAAAGATTAATGAAGTTTGAATCTTGAGCAAATATATAAGTTTGAAAAAAAACGATAAATACTTATTCACTTCTATGTGTAAGTTATTAAATATTCAGCATAAGCTTGAGCATCATGATAAGTCACGAAAATATGATTGCCATCAGTAGTTGAATCATATCCATCAGGTGGAATTTTCATTGAGGTATTACCTTTAATTGTTCTTCCAATCAAAACTCGTGCTATAAACATATGACGTTCACCTGCTTCATTTGGGCTTGTATAACCATGACTATAAGTTGCATCAGATGAAAAATAAACACCAACACCATAAACTGTTCCTGGAAATACAATAATACTAATGTAATACAGAGAAAATGAGTATTAGGTTTACCATTTACTCCCGCAAAACTACGATTGAAACAACTATTAATAATCGAAATAGTTGCCTGCTTTGGACAGCCATGATACAAACATCTTTCAGTATCTGCTCCAACCCGTGCTTCAAATCTTCTGCAATGCGCCCAGTATTGAACATACCAATGTTCATTTTGAATTCTTTCTATTCGTATTATTCTTCTATAGTTTCCTTGCATCGTTTTACTGAAATTAGTTGCAATTGTTTGATATTCACTCTCTGTACTTGATAACTCATAACGCATTTTATCTTTTTCTGCTTTTTGCCATGTTGCCGGTAGTTGATACTGAATTGATTCTTGACTATCTACAGAAGAAAAACAGCAAAATTGTCAGATTTGATCACCCTCATTTTTCCACAGAAGTACTTTTCATTCTGAATTTCTGAACTTTTACAAACGATTTACTCTTAATTCAAGTTAGACTAGTCTTTGCATCTTCTGCTCTGAAAAATGAATCATAGGTGAAAGTCATTGAAAAGAATAATATTTGTCTACAGTCAAGAAGAAAGTAATTCTCTTAAGCTCAACTAAAGTAAGGAGATCCCATAATTCTATTTTTTCTCAAAGTTGAAAACTAAAGCAGTGTATAGTGTAACACCAGCTATAATTAATGAAAGAAAAAACTAATGATACCATTTTGTGATGCTATAATTTGTTTAACAAACGTATAGTATACATTGTTTTGATTGGGTTGTATTACAAATCTCACTCTCAGAGGCAAATTTCTTTTGATCAATTGTTTTTTAATTTCATCCACCATCGTTTCGACCACGATATCTACAGAACACCCATGTCGTCCACATCCAAGGGCTGGAATTGCAAAAGAGGTAAAATTATAAGAGATCGCATATTGTACGACAGTCCAAACTAAATCAACAAGAGATTGTCGAAGTAGTGCCTGATCGTTATCAGGTTGCCATTTGACGAAAAAAATCCGTTTGCACGGTAAAGCACCTGACGGCGTTGAGATCAATATACTGTTTGGATTATTCTTGTATTCTTTATTATAAAACCTTTCAACCTCATCTCCGGCTGCTTTTATAATTGCTCCTTTCAAAATATTGGATGATGAGCTTCCTATAATGGCGTGTACCTATTAAATATGGAAGATTACGTTTTTATGTGCTTAAACAGGAACTTCTATAAGTATATACCCTTTGCTTTGTTATATCACCTTTTATAACTTCAATCATCCCTTTATTAATACATGCAGTCACTTTTGTTTGTGGTTCTTCTGGTTGTAGCAGAGGTGATGATGGACGTTTTAGCTTTCTTGACAAGGGTGGCGGTAGTAGTGATTTTAGTGAGAAAAGCCATGATGGCCCTCTTGATGAAGGTGGCGGGATTGGTGGTGGTGGTAATGATGAACGTGATAACCTTTTCGGTACATGAGGTTGCCTTGTTGATAAGCGTGGCGGGATGGTTGGTGGTGGGTGTGAGGGTGGTGGTGGGTGTGAGGGTGGCGGTGGGTGTGAGGGTGGTGGCGATGATGAACGTGATAATCTTTTTGATGCGTGAGTTTGCCCTTTTAATAAAGGTGGTGGGTGTGAGGGTGGTGGCGATGATGAACGTGGCGCCGTAATAAAGCGTTGTGATCCTTTACTTGAGTGTTCGTAGAGAGGAAAGTGCACTAGTGAAGTAGAAGAGGAACGAGATAATCTTGCGATTGCGCTTCTTGGTGTTGCTGGGGGCGATGGTGATGCTGATGAGGAAGGTGAAGATACTGGAGATGACAGTCTGTCAATCTGCTTCTCAAACTCTTGATATGTACTAGTTTTTCCTTCTTGTATGACAAACAAAACCGAAAGAGAATATTCCTGTAACATTCGATGTGCCTCTTGAACCATAGCTTCAGCGACAAAGCTGGCTTGACATCCGAACCAACCACAACCAATGGCAGGAAATGCAATACTTTCGTAATTATCTTCCACCGCTCGTTGTATACTACTGGAAACAAATTTTTCGATAGATTGTCGAAGAAGGACTGCATCTGAACTCTTTTGCCATGGAAGAAAATAAACCATTTTCGATTTGAGTTTGCCGTCAGCCTTAACTGCAACGATAGAACAGTTAGGATCTCGTTTGGACTCAGCATCAAAAGATGCTTGGAACGATCTTCCACCAGCTTTGCAAATCACTCTACATAAATATTCCGATGAAGAACATACAACGATAACATCCACCTACATGTATTAGTAGATACATTCGTGACGAATAAATATCTTATTTAAATCACTCACTGGCTCCTTTGTCAAGTCACCACTACAGACATTGATCGATGTTTTTGCACCCTGTAATATAGAAGATCCAATTTTATATGTAACAATAAGAATGAATCTGATAAGAGATCTGCCAGGTAATCAAAAGAGCTACGCACTTTCTATACTTATAAGTTATACTGAAGTTGCAATCAGTAATGAAACTATTATACCAGATTTCAGTACATTGTTCAAAGATAAAACGACAGACCTAAGTATGAAAATGTCTTTTTTGTTTTATATGGACGAAGTATAAATAATGATAATTTTCGATAACTTTCGTTCGGGCCACTTTTATTCGAATCTTAATATATAAATTTCATAACAATATTCTCTATACTATAAAAATCTTTTTTCAAAAATTTATTTTTACTTTTTCATAATAATTTGAATTGTAAAAAGTCTTAACTTACAATATGTGTTCGATATTTGTAGCCTATTAAATATCGTTTCTTTACGGTTTTATTGTGAAAAAACTCTTATCAGGGTTTTTCTGAAAGCATTTCAAACATAATTAAGGGTGGGGNCTGGAATAAACTAGAGCTCAATCATAAATACTTTTAGAAGAATGTGTGCCTAGTAACTTTTTTTGTTCAAAAGATGATCAAAGGTGAACACTTTGGGCTTCTGCTCGTCGTCGAGCACTTCCAATAATGATCACAGATGTCCATTTAACGGTTCTTCGAGTTGCTTGTAGATCGATTGAGAGTATTCTTAAGTTTTTCTTCTATTGGGATGCTTGGCTAAACGCATGTGTCGCAATCGAACATGCTGTTTCTGTTTATCAAGGAGTCAGCTTTAATATAGATAAAAGTAAACATCTAGCTTGATGGATCCTATTTCTTCTACCATTTTGCATTATGATCACAATTATTCATGAACCACTTTATCGGCGAATCTTTGTACATAAAATCAAGGAAGAAAAGTCAATCGATGAATTGAAAGATATATACGAAATAGTCGTGACAGGTTTATATAGGTGGTGTACCACCTTGTATTCTCAATCAGTTCAGGATTATAATACTACAATTTTATTTATTCATCTTCTTGACCCATTTATTGTAAATCTTTTCTCTGCTGTAGTGATCATTATTGGAAGTGCTCGACGACGAGCAGAAGCCCAAAGAAGTCAAACTTATTTAGAACATCTTCGTGAACAACGGAAAGAACACAAACAACTTATTATCAGTTCTGTGTTCAATATTTACAATTTCATTTTGTTTCCTGAATAAAAAAATATAAAGTCATTAAATTTTGTACACATATATTCTGGCAAGGCAGAAACGGAGCAAAACGTGCTTGTGAATCATAAGAACGACATCTACAGTCTCATTCTAAGGAACATCATCGGTACTGTGTAACGTGTTTGGTTGCTAATTGTAATAGTAATGAAACTGATATTAGAACAACAACATTGACTGGAATAAACTAGAGCTCAATCATAAATACTTTTAGAAGAATGTGTGCCTAGTAACTTTTTTTGTTCAAAAGATGATCAAAGGTGAACACTTTTCCTGGTTTCGATATTCTTGAATAATTCGAATGAATGAATAAATATATTTAACGAGTACTCAGAAAGACTTGCGTTGATGAGTATAATGAATTGCTTTTGAGAGTAAGCATATACGTATGTTTTCGTCTTGTTAATGTTGTCTACGTTCTGGTAGAATCAATTCTAGACAGATGCAATAAATGAGTAAAGTTAAGTTTGAAGGATCATGAAAATGTGAACTACCGATGTTTTGAAAACGGTTCTTGTGTTGTGAAAAAATAAATATTCATTTTATATATGTGAGCGCAGGCAAACCTCCTCTCATTGTCTACTTTCCTTCTGTAATATATTCCCAAACTACAATTTAAGTTGCTGATTTTCCTCTGATATATTGTTATAAACCATGTAGATTCGTCACATAACTTTCTCTTACGTATTTCTTTACTGCGTTTTAATTCAAATCTGGACTTGCAAACAAATTACTTTTCAACAATCTTATATGAAATTGTAACTAAATTAATGCATTAATCTTGAAAGAGAACGATCATATTCGTTTCCAAAAGCAAAAAATATTTTATTCATAAATATTTTAAAGAAAATTCGAATTGTTTCTAAACATGTGAACATGTTTGTCGCATACAGATAGAAAAAGTATATTTTATATCTCTCTTTCAACAGAAAAATAAGAGATGAGTCAATGCAGTTTTATGCATGAAGTAGAACACCAACATTATTATCACCTTTGTTGACAACAACAATATCAAGTTGGCTGTCATTATTAACATATGCAACTTCCACTGTCCATGGACCAGAACCAACTGTGCAAACAATTTGATTTACAAACGTACCATTTCCAACATTACGAAGAATACTAACACTGTTACTGCCTTGATTTGCAGTAATAATATCAGGTTTA
>CAJNOJ010000301.1:100306-121188 GCA_905250025.1 Adineta ricciae | reverse complement strand
TCGAATATGATTTGTTGGTAAAGTATTGAATACTTCTTCATAAATTTGAGCATTATTTCGTGCAGTTTCACGAAAATAATTATAAAATTCATCTGAACATGGATCATCCACATTCAAATCATTTTCATTTGTAATTCCTAAAATTTGTCTAAAAGACGAAAACAAAAGTTTTCTTTTTTTTTCTATTGAAAAGATAATTTTGAATTTTACCTGAATAATTTCTTTCTCCATGTTGAACAGAATTTTCCGACTTTTTGTGTTTGACCATTTAAAGTTGAATCAATCATTTCGATATCATTAACAACTAAACAAAATTCCGAATCACGAGAACCTTGAAGAGATCGATCATTGATATTTGCTGATCCACAAATACACATTCGATCATCAACGATCATCAATTTTGAATGAACATAAATTATTTCTGTTACTAATGAACCCATGAGAATATCCCAATTTCTCATTCCATAAAATGAAATATATTCTTCAGGATCAGTAACTCCTTTGTTGAAAAACGAAAAAAAAGATATTTTTTTCGGAAAAAGAAGAAAAGAAAGAAATATTTACCACTTTGTTTTAATCGTTCGAAAAGTGATGTTTCACCTTTATTAATCGATCTCATAATAAAATAGAGAACAGCTTGAACTGCATTGACATTAGAAAATCCAGGTAATAGAGGGATGATAACATAAACTCGAAATTTCTCTTTATCGATACATGCACGAACAATTCGACGATAAAGTGCATCACCAATTCCATTTTTAATTGTTGAATCTTGAGCAATTGAGATAAAAAATTGATTCTATAAATATCATTTTTAAAAGGAAATATTTATGAAAAATCTTTTACTTCAATATAAATAAAATGTTGAGCATTATCAATCATACGAATATAAGCATTTTGAATTGAATGTTCAATTGTTTGTGTTCCACATGACCAAAATGAAACTGAACGAACACATTGAGCATCAACACAAATTGCTGGACGATCTTCTCCAAGAATTGAATTAAGCACCGAATGATCAAATAATTCTTCATCCGAATAACTTTTTGGAACAAGATATGGATAAGATTCAACAAAACGATATTTATCCGCCTGAAATTCAAAATCATTTTTTAAAAAATCAATTTTAAAGATAAAGATTTGTTACTTTGTGAACATTCCATCGTTGAATGAAATGTCTGGCACAATCACGTGCCGCTTCTCCAGAGACAACTAAAGCTTCGTCATGCCATGGCATTCGAGGAGAAACTTTTCGATCGATATAATCTTTAGAAAAAATAAATAAACAAAACGAAAAGTTTTNACGAAAAGTTTTTTCGAAAAACTAATCACGGATTCGTGATCCTCGACCCTGATTACATAAGGTGAATCATTTTTGTATGACCATTATCAAGTTTTCTCTGATTTATTGAATGCTGCAATCTGATTGGCTTGGACAGACAGAATGACAGACAGACAAACTTTAAGCATTTTGAGCCCAGTATTTAACCGCTGTATAACCCTTTCTTTCAGAAAAGGGAATAATAAATGAGTTCAAAAAAGATCTTTTATAGATGAGAAAATTTTTGCAAGGACGTTTTTCGAAGGACATTTTCCAAAAGGACATTTTATATGAGGGACCTTTACCAAAAGACAAAAAACCAAAGGACCTTTCTTCCGAGACCCAAAATCCAAGAACATTTTTGCAAGGACATTTTCTAAAGGACATTCTTGACTGTTACCAGTTTTTCATGCTGCATTGCTTATCGCCCAGCTTGGAATGACCCTTGTTCTTCAATCGATCGAACACAAAAAAACTTGTTTCACGAAATCCACGCGACGAATTCAGTGTACAAAATCCTATTCGTAAACCCATTATTATATATGATCATTCACTACGGTTATTCTACAATTGATTGAAGGTGTTAATAACGAATAAAAAAGAAGTTCTACTAATGCGTGTACATGTGACATTGAAGTTCGACAGACGAGGGCAACCATGCTTTCCATTGATCCATATTTGTCCGGTCATTGGTAAAGTCCAGTTGAACAGTAAAGCGACGAACACTCTTCGGTAGTTCGCATATCGGCTGCACAAGACGCCAGGACTCGATAAAATAGTTAGACACGACGAGAGATTCGAGACTAGGAAATAACTCGAACATTCGACGAATGCTCTGCAGAGATGTTGAACGATGATCAATCTTCAGTTGAGTAACCGCTGGGAAGGTAAATAAAGGTAAAACATCACTATTTGCAAGTGTAATACTCAGGCAGAGTGATGGTCCACCCCCGGTGGTTAAATGGATTGAATGAACTCGTGGAAATGCACGATGAATATATTCAAGCAAAGCCGTGGTCAAAATTTTGGTTGTGCAACACAGGAGGGAAATGTGGCGTACAGTTGGAAATCGAAGAGAAGCACTGGACATCGGTAGGTTCGAGTGAAAATTGAAAACTGATGCGTCGATCATCTCTAGTCGATCGAAGATGAATGGAAGTGTGAAACGTGTGTGAAAACGACCTGCATTTGAATAGAGAAAAATTCCAGAAAATCAAACCATCTATATGTTACGTACCTGGTACATGGTAGATAGAAACGACGTGTCGTTGATCGACTGCCCATTGATCAAATAAATGTCTTGCATCGTCTTCATTAGGATAACAGGGCCCTGTATGGATGCAAAAGTCTAACTGTTTCAGACGAGGTAACTGTGTAAGAAGTTCACGTTCTAGCGCTACTGGAGTCATTTTCCTATAAAGTGGGGTCAGATAGAACGATAGTCGTTCAAGTGATGACGCAAAACGACGTACAAAATCGTAGAACGATAAGGTGACGCGCGTGTACGGTTGAGGCGCAACAATGCTCAACAATCGAAGACGGGTAGACCACTGAGATGAACGATGATCTTCATCACGATACTCACGAGGATGTGATGCTGTACATTGACGACGCTGCGGTAATCGGAGTTTCAGCGTTTCAAGAGCAGGAAAATGACACAACAGAGATGCAACCACATTTAGATCAACCGCAGCTATCGATAAATATGTCAAACGATCATTGTAACAATCGAACAAATCAACCAATGGTTTATGAATTGGATTGTTGTCTTCGGTGACGGTTAAACAGCGAAGCGTGCATTGAGGGTTACACACATAGCTCAACATATCATTCTGATCGTCAGAGATTGATGACAATGTCAACGAATCGAGGTTCATTGTCCATAAAATTGAAAACAATGACTGACGTGGTTGCTCGTGTAGGACGATCACTTCCATACGAGTCAGTTTTGGACACGCTTTAACTAAGGCAGCTGCTAATGTTTCATTCAATTGATTGTTGTTGATTCGAACAGTAATGATATTGTTTTCAGGTGGAAGAAAAGACAGAAGCAATGAATACCTCACTTCCGTTCGAATCAAATCGATGGACATCCTTGTATACAACGTTGCAGAAACCAAACTTTTTAATCGTTGATTTTGTGTCGAACTGAACAATTTGAGTAAATCTATCAGATCGAAGTGAATAAAGATATTCGAGAGAAATAATTCGTTAGGCAACGAAAGCAAAGTGGTCAACGATGGCATTTCTTTGACGCGAATGAATACAGTCACAGACACACAGATAGTCATTGTTCTTCGTTTCCTGTTTCGCATATTCGGCGTTTATTTATACGATAGATGTCATATCGAAGATGACGAAGAAGAATTTCCGTCACGTGTTTTATGCATTTTGTTGGTGTTGATTTCGCTGTCCGATGAAACATCCATCGTGCATGTCATCAGTCTGTCACTGCTGATCAAACTTCGCGTTTGAATATTCTCGATTCTATAAAAGAAATCGAAACCATCATTTATTCAAATTACAAATAATCTTCGTGTTTGCGGAGATTGTCGTACGAAGTCATTTATTTGAGAATAGTTTAGAAGAACTTTTCGTCTTTTTATAGATCGTGCTACAAAAATGATCGCAAAAATTCGTCAATGTGAAATTGTTATACGAGATGCAAATCGTATTCATCATTTTCATCCAAATGGACAATGTTCTTGTCAAGATCATTTCTAGTTTTTTGTTTTGAAACTTATCGAAAAGAAAACATTTCTTGTTCGATATGAAGTTCTCTTCGTTGTTTATGAGAATCATTTATCAACTTCTTACAAATAGTTTGGAGAAGTTTTCGAATAGGTCTGTCCATCTGATCACACCAAGTTTGCAGAAGTTGATCATTTTGCTCAAGCGAATCACATCTTTAATCACAACTATTCAACAATGTTTCAACTGAATAAAACAATGTTGAAAACATTGAGATATTCTATTTGGATAAATATTCAATAGAAAAGAATATATTTTCTGATCGATCACGACTGACTATATAATCTTTGTACTCGCTCGTCTAATTGTTTTGTTTATTTGACATGAGAACATATATAATGAAGTGTGGAATGAGCGTATTCATAGAAAAGAAATGATGGAAAGAGAAGACATTCAATATCATTTTGCAAGTAAACGTGAACGTTTATTAGCATTTGTCATCATATCCTTCACAGTTATTTCATTTTTTCTTCATATAACTGTTTTTACGGATATTCTTTATAAAAATTTTGATTCAATGACAGATAATCAAACGAAGATCATCGAACGTAAGATTGATTTTACGAAGAAAAATTCTTTGAAAGAAGAAACTTTTTTCTTTTTTCTTTTAGGAAATTCTTCGAAATTGAATTCATCTAATAATATTAATGATTTATTTGATTTAAATTTACTTCCTTTTTTTTGTGTTTTGGCACATTTAATTTGGACAATCGTTTTAATCGTTCTCCTTGATCAATGTTGTGTAATGACAACAAAATCACTTTGTCAAATTCTATTGAAATTAATAATTTCAACATGTCCATTATTACTTTGCAGTGAATTAAGTCTTATCTTTATTTGTTATATAAATCAATTGAAAATTGATTTATTGATTATTGTTATTAAATGGTTAATATTTCTATCAACATTTTTCATCTCTTTTTGGACTGGAACTCTGAGTGATCAAAAGAAATGGCGCGGGATTCATGGTGGACAAATTGCACCAGAATTACATTCACCTTTGTATTTATTTACTAATTAATTATCTCTTTTGTTTGTTTGATCAAATAAAATCAAAAGTTTTAAATCACTTCTATATCAATGTTTGTTTTTCGAAAATTGACATTTGGAAAATGTGCGATGGAAATATTTCAATTTCTTTCCCAAGTAGAATATCTGATGAAGGTTAACGAATTAAAAAGGTGTCGGTTGTGTAAAGTTGATAAGAAGAAGAATGAATATTTCAGATTGACATTGATTAGAAAACTTATTTTCGAAATGAATTAAATGATTTAATTCGAATGGTTTTTTCCAAAAATAAAAGAAAATGATTCATTAGGTTTTATCTTGATTAGTCGTATGTGTCATAAGGCAAAAAACCTTATTCTTTTTTTTATGGTTCCTGTCTTATATTACTCATAGTAGAGGATCTAACCCTATAGATTGACGTGTATATGATGTATATAGGATTCCAGTTATTCTGTTCTTGTTTTTTAACATTATGTTGTACTTTGTTGTTTTTCCTATGCAATGATACTTTCTGTTCTCATTCGATATGTGAGGATATGTTTTCTATGAAGATGATGAAATTTCTCATAAAAAGAAATTTGACAATATTTAGAAATCTTTATACAACGTGTTTTTTGTATCGTTGTAATTCAAATAATCTTGAGTATCATATTGATAGTTTAGATGTAATGCGCTTTTGAGGATCTTAATTCTTTTATTTTTCATTTATTTCAACACATTGTTTCTACTTTCATAATTCGACAACAATTTAAAAAAAAATTTGTTCTTTTTATTTTTCAAAGGTTTAATTTAATTTAATATAAAAGTGAAACGATGGCCGGCGTTAACGTCAATCTAAATGTTGATGTTGTTGCATTCATCAAAGAAATCAGAGAAGCAGCAAAAACAACAACAGACCGTCAGGCTTTTGTACGAGATACTCTAAATCGGATGAAACTTAAATATCCAGGATCAAATATTATGGTATTCAATTTGGGTCAAGACTACACTCAACGCTTTAAGAATATTAAATTTTACGATTCTTTTGATTGTGGAGGGTGCAAATTTGGTGTTTGGGCATTTGAAGATGGTACATTTATCAATAAGGGTGAAGGAGGTTGGGAAAATTGGGGATTTTCTGGTATATTTCGCCGTTCTGGCGATTATGGAAGAGAAGTAAAATTTCATAAAAATTAATTATTGAAAGTTTCTTTATAATTAGAAAAAAGTCAACTATTTTCTACTGTGGTGCTTTTTATTAATTTGTTTCTAATTGTGATCCATTTACTGCTACATGAAAATACAATTTTCTCCTTTTCTCTCGATATTTTATTTACCTTTTTCTATTGTTATGTCGTTCGTTTCATATAAATCGTATTTGATTTCTTTACATTTACACAAGATCATTAATATCAGTAAAAATTTCAAATCTACAAAAGTATTACATATGAAGATTTCTTATTGTAATATAATTAAGAAAATAACAATAAATATACAAAATAGAGCTGGTGTTTTTTTTTCAATGATTATTTACAATTCTAATCTTGTAAAGAATAGAATGATTTTTCATGAGTATTATCAAATAGTTTATATTTTCTCAACAATTCTTAGTGCATTTTGAACAAAAACTCTTAGTAATAAACATAAATAACGTGGAATTCATAGAACAATGAGTTGTGTCTGAATTACATTCAATTTTGTATTATCGAAAGGTTAAAATGACTTAATATTTATTATTTAGAAAATTCGATGATCTTGTTGAAGAAAATTTTTAACGATTCGTTTCAACAACACGTCAAATGCAGTTAAAGAACAATATGTTGATTTCTTTCCAGTTAAATGTCACGAATGCCTCATAAAAAACGATCTTTCAGAAAATGTCATTTGAGAAAGTATGTCAATTTAAGATAATCAGAACCTTATCAGGAATTTTATTTAAGAAAAACAACGAGATTCCAAATCTATGTTCAACAACTGTTGAATGAAAAGTATTATTATAAACATACGAAGATTTTCATTTGAATTCGAAAGAGAATGGCATAGATGTAATGACCATACATACAGTTTCAATAAAATAAATAAATAAATCTTCGAATATCGAACAACTAATGTCGTATGAGATTTATTTAACCAGGAACAGCAGTCGTTGTCGTCGATGTGCTAGTCGTTGTCGAGGTAGTAGTCGTTGTTGTTGTGGTTGTAGTTGTAGTAGTTGTTGTCGTTGTCGTTGTCGTTGTTGTCGATGTAGTTGTAGTCGTGGTCGTTGTTGTCGTCGTTGTTGTTGTTGCTATTTGAAAATAAAAAGAGAGGATAATATTGGTAAATTTTCAATGAATATGTGACATACTTGTGAGAACTGTTACTAGAACTGGTACAAGAATAGCTGCTAAGAGAAGCAAACCAGCAATAAGACCCACAAGGAGTTTTAAACAAGGTGAAACTCTAAAAGACGAAAGAAAATGAAATGAGAAAAGATAAATGAAAATTCTTACGTTGTTCTCGATGGAATTTTTCTTGCATCTTCAATATTTAACACAATAACAGGTGAAGAAGATTGTTGATTCGTATACGATGTGTCTAAGTTTTGTATACTGAGTGGTGATGTTCGTATTTGTCTGACGTATGGTGTAATTTCCTGTTTTACATAGGGAGTTAAAGACATGTTTTGGTGAAAAGATAAATGAAATAAAAACGAAGTGAATGTGATCGTTTGTTTCGATTTGAAAGTGAATCGATGAAGAGAATAAAAATAGAATTTAAATGGGAATCTGTTGCTCAGATCATTGTTTTTTGCCGAGGAAAAGTGAAGAAAGAAAAACATGAAGGACGTCGTAGGTGTTTCATGATTCGATGGGCGTTTTTCTTTTGTAATCATTGACTGCATTTTCTTCATCTTCAAAATTTGTTTGTTTTTATCATTATAACAAAGTAATTACAAAATTATGACACGTCATGGGAGATTTTCAACGTTTGGTTTTGCTCAATTAACACAAATTGTCTTTTCTTTGAAAAAGTTACGCTCTATGATGAATAGAATAACAAAAAGAAAAAGAAAAATGTTTTCATTTTCAGCCATTGAATTCGATGAGACAAAAACAAAAACTTTCACCGATTTTTACTCGATGTTTTATTACACAAATCTTCACAGATGAAAACAAATAGAAATAATGGGAAAATACTTTTATCAAAAAAAGTGATTTATTTTGTACAAAATTGTTCAAGAAGAACACTCAAATGAACTGAAATTTTTCTTCTTGTATATTCATTGTTGAAATGAGAAAACGAAAATGAACGAATAGATGTATTTTTTCTTCTTCTTCTTCTTCATTTTTAAGAAGTTGTGGTCGATGTCGAAGTCGTTGTTGTAGTCGTTGTGGTGGTCGTAGTGGTAGTTGTAGTCGTCGTCGTTGTAGTCGTAGTCGTCGATGTGGTTGTTGTAGTTGTCGTAGTAGTTGTGGTCGTAGTCGTTGTAGTTGTTGATGCTAAAGAGAGATTTCGATCAGGAAAAAAAGATTTGAGAAACTGATGAAACAAACTTTGAAGAGCCATTACAACTATTGGAATAATAAGAGCTGTTAAGACAAGAGCAATGAGAAGTGCTGCAGTGATTATTGGACAAATCCAATATCTGCATCGACTAAATGAGGAAAATAGTGAAAAAAGAAAATGTTAAGAAATGAATTTACCCATGTCGAACTGTTGTTCGTTTTCGATGATCTTCAATATTGAGAATAATTGAAGGTGTTTTAAATTCGGATGAATAAGGCTGAAGTTCCATTGATCTGTTCTTCGTAACACACAATCAGATGTTTGTTTAAAAGTAAAACGAAATGAGATGTGAAAACATTTTCATATTGATTTTTGAAAGAGAGAAAAGAAAAAGAAACTTTTGAATTTTGTGGGTGTATCATGTTTAAACAATCGATTCTCTTTTTTAAATAACAATTTTTTTCTCTTTCTTTTTAAAAGAAGAGATTTCATTTCGTAATCGATTGAATCGATATTCATATGAAATGAGAAGAATTCTACTTTATTAAATTCTACGATTAACTAGAGCACCGATAAATGCGTTCGTTTGACAAATTGGTTTAAAAAAACAACAAGACACACAAGTATTAACACATTAGAAGCACGAAACTAAGAAGGAAGTCAAACAAAAGATCGTTTTTTTTGTTTTTAAACAAAGCAAAACAATAGATTCTTGTTTTATGTCCACAATAAGATTGGAGCCATACCTAAACATTCGAAAGAACCAGAATGAATATGAAATATTTTGAAATGAAGAAGTGTTTTTACCTTCTGAAGTGTTCCATTTTGGCATGAGAACATCATCAGCTAAGAATTGTAAAGGAAATTCAACAAGAAAACCTTTGATTTGTTTACATTTCTCATGAGCCTTTGAAGAAATATAAAAAGATGACAGATGAAATTTGATTTTGTCAAAACATACAGCTAAAGGATCTGTTTGTTTTAATTTTGGTCTTTGAGTATATTTTTCAACTTCAGTAAATAATCGAATATGATTTGTTGGTAAAGTATTGAATACTTCTTCATAAATTTGAGCATTATTTCGTGCAGTTTCACGAAAATAATTATAAAATTCATCTGAACATGGATCATCCACATTCAAATCAGTTTCATTTTTAATTCCTAAAATTTGTCTACGAGAGAAAAAAAAACATTTTTTTTGTTCTTTTTTTTTTTGAAAAGATAATTTTGAATTTTACCTAAATAATTTCTTTCTCCATGTTGAACAGAATTTTCCGACTTTTTGTGTTTGACCATTTAAAGTTGAATCAATCATTTCAATATCATTAACAACTAAACAAAATTCCGAATCACGAGAACCTTGAAGAGATCGATCATTGATATTTGCTGATCCACAAATACACATTCGATCATCAACAATCATCAATTTTGAATGAACATAAATTATTTCTGTTACTAATGAACCCATAAGAATATCCCAATTTCTCATTCCATAAAATGAAATATATTCTTCAGGATCAATAACTCCTTTGTTGAAAAACGAAAAAAAAAGATTTTTTTTTCGAAAAAAAAAAGAAGAAATATTTACCACTTTGTTTTAATCGTTCGAAAAGTGATGTTTCACCTTTATTAATCGATCTCATAATAAAATATAGAACAGCTTGAACTGCATTGACATTAGAAAATCCAGGTAATAGAGGGATGATAACATAAACTCGAAATTTTTCTTTATTGATACATGCACGAACAATTCGACGATAAAGTGCATCACCAATTCCATTTTTAATTGTTGCATCTTGAGCAATTGAGATAAAAAATTGATTCTATAAATGTTATTTTTAAAAGGAAATGTTTATGAAAAAACAAATCTTTTACTTCAATATAAATAAAATGTTGAGCACTATCAATCATATGAATATACGCATTTTGAATTGAATGTTCAACTGTTTGTGTTCCACATGACCAAAATGAAACTGAACGAACACATTGAGCATCAACACAAATTGCTGGACGATCTTCTCTAAGAATTGAATTAAGCACCGAATGATCAAATAATTCTTCATCTGAATAACTTTTTGGAACAAGATATGGATAAGATTCAATAAAACGATATTTATCCGCCTAAAATTCAAAATCATCTTTTAAAAAATCAATTTTAAAGATAAAGATTTGTTACTTTGTGAACATTCCATCGTTGAATGAAATGTCTAGCACAATCACGTGCCGCTTCTCCAGAGACAACTAAAGCTTCGTCATGCCATGGCATTCGAGGAGAAACTTTTCGATCGATATAATCTTTAGAAAAAATAAATAAACAAAACGAAAAGTTTTATTCAATGAAAAACCTTCATCGAATTTTTCGATAAATTCGAAATCTTTTTCGTATGAATTTGAATAATCTTTTCCAAGAAAAAATCGACATTTATCATCCACAACTGGTGTTACACCAACGATTGTTTTTGGTTTCTCATCTCCCGGTTCACTTTTTGGTATTTCTTCTTCTTCCATTTCTTCTTCTTCATTCGATGAATCATCATCGTACGCTTTTCGATGACGCTATTTGAAAAGAAAATCTTCCTTTGATTTCATTCGGAAAGAAAATCAATTTTACTTTGAAGATTTTCTTCCATTTTTTCTCATGTGGAACTTCTCCTTCCTGTGCAGCTTTTTCTTCAGCCAATATTTTCCGTTCATTTTTGTTTAATTCACTTTTAAAATCAGTCACTTCTACAAAACAACAGATTTTCTTTAACATCAAACAAAGTCTTTGTATTTACTTGGTTTCACTGAATTTGTTCCATCTAATAGAAAAAAATACAAATAAAATCTTTGAAAGAGAGTTATGAAATCTCGTCCTACTTGATTTTAATGAAGATTCTTTTTCATTTGTTTTGATTAATGGTGTTGTTGAATCATCCTTAAACAAAATAACGTTTTCATGAAATATTTAAATGAAAATGAATTACTTACGATTTTTGTATTTATTGCATTTTCAGCCATTTTTTCAGTTGTATCAACAGCGGATTCCTGTTGTTTCTCTTCGATTTCTGGTTGTTCAGCAATTTCACTTGGAAGTTTCAATTCGGTAATATTTTCATCACTTAAATCGATTAATCTAAAACGAAAAATAATAATTTGAAATGAAACAAAGAAGATTTGAACAGTTACCTATGAGCATCCGTGTCCCACCTTCCCCAACAAAGATCAATTCCTCCAATAAACGCGACTTTTTGATCAATAATGAGAGTTTTTTCATGATGTGAATAAAGAAACGAAGATTCAGTTCCTGGTAAAACGCGATGATCAGGATGACGAATAACTTTAATATTTTTTTTATTTGGACTTTTTGAAATTAATTTTGCTTTTGTATGTAAACTATTTAAACCAACAACTTGAACAATATCTTTGAAAACCATAACATAAACACGAATTCCTTCTTCCTAGAACACAAATTCGAAATCGGTTTTATTTTTATTTTTGTTTCTTCTCAATGAACTTTACCGCTCGTTTTCCAAGAAGATTATCTAATCTCATTGAATCATCACCATATGGTCGAATTAACATAATTTCTGGTGATAACCACCAATCAGTAATAAAAATTTCTTCTTTTGCTGCTAAAATTCCTTTTGCAACCGCTTCCATATAAGATTGTCCATTGATAAACCATTGAGCAAATTGTTGTTGTCTTTGCGGTGCAAATGAATCGAATAAATGTGGTTCGAAGAGAAGACATTTATTCTTTACTTTATTCAAAGCATCGAACCAAAAGTCTCTTTCGTCTTCTTTTTCAAATTTAATGATCATTGAACGTTGTAAATTTTTTATTCGAATTCCATTATTTGTTCCTGTTTTTCGAAAACCTTGTTGAAGTGTAAATCCTCGATCGATAAGCATTGGGAAGCCAATCAATGCAGAATCAGGATTCATATAAACAAAATATGAATCTTTTAAAACGAACCATTTTTGTCCATGATGAAATTTGCATTTATCACACATAAATGGCATTCGAAGAAATATTGAACGACCGCGAAAATCATCATTCGAACGTTTCGCTATTGCACCTTCTTTCACACTTGTTCCCAAACCATGTACAAATGACAATGGACTTACTTCGAGAAATTCTCTCTAAATTAAAAATAAAACATTTCGAACAAATCATATTCCCTCAGCATTAACAGGAAACCGAATCTAAGCCGAAAGTCTCAGGCGCGACACATCCGATTTGCTCTGAAAACGTCGAGACGAAATGGTAGTGATCAACGTGATACTATTACAATGGGATTAAAATGTAGTTAAACTCGTGAATCATGCAATTCCTAACATCAGATAATGAATTGACCATGAGCTAAAATATATTTAAGTTCGCAGTACTAAATTTACAGTAAATCGTACTTAAAGATCAATACACGAGTATTTACTCGAATCAGTCAAAGATTAAATTAACACATCGCAAAAGTTTTGTTTAGATTTGTCGTTTTGATAATAAAATTCTGCAGAAAGTTTTTGTGATAAGTTGACTTACCACAGCTATGTGTTCACGAAGTTTAGGATGTTTTAAAACTTTGTTTAAATAGTCTTGTAAAGATTTCTAAAAAGAGAAAAGGAATATGAAGAGAAAAATGATAAAGACAAATGTTTTTACACAACGAGTTTCGATTGAATATTGATCAATAAAAGCAATTCGATCATTTCGAGTTGGAAAAGCTGGTTGATCATCATTATTCTTCGTTGTTTCTGATACATGACTTCTTTGAAAAGAAAAAAGAAATTCAATTGGAATGAAAACCAAAGAAAATCGCTTCATTTACTTATTTAAACTACTCATCGAATGTCCAGTTTCAGTTTCAACATAACGAACAAGAGATTTATGAAGATCATGAAAATGTTTATAACGTTTTTGAATTGTCCATTCAAATTTTGGTCCATGACGAATTGTTATTGTATATCTAAATAAAAACAATTTGATTTCAATAGAATTTTCAAATTCTTTCAAATAATTTACAAATATGGATAAAGAAATTCAGTAACAGGATTATAAATTCGTTCGGCTGTGATCTTTGTTACTTCAACAGGAATTCCACGTACAAATGTTTTGTTACGTCTTGAATAAATTAATTCTAATGGACATTCATCATCTATTAGAAATTAAAAGAAATAATTGAAAACATTTTTCAAGAAAAAGAAACCAACTTTGACACAATTCGTCGAGATTTTCAACGAAATTTTCATCTGGATATGGTAAATATTCAATGTGTCGTCGATGAGAACTACCTGAAATGAAATTTGTTAATTACTTGACCTATAAATATCAATGATATTAACATTTTATGAAAACAACACTTTTTATGAACACATTTATGTGAATGTCAATGGAATCGACCTCTTTATAGGTCACAATCATTGAAAAGCGAAGAATTTATCGATGACTCACTGATGTTTTTTATCAATTCTATAGAAGTGATGATTGTTAAGGGGGGAAAACGTCAATTTGACCTAATATTTATCGAAATACAATACAGTTTGGTACATACTCGATGTTAACGTCAAATCGACCATATCCGCTGTATGTTTAACAAGACTATCGATACCCGCTGTTGCATCTAATTGATTCATTTTTCTAATTTTTCTGAAATAATTCAATGGAATGTATACTTTAATAAACTGTACAGAGAAAAAACAAAGGCCAATGAAAGGAAATTTATCACATAAGCGTTTTTCTGTCCTTCGACCTTGTAGTATTTTCGTCTTTGTGAGACATGATATGTTGACGTTACAACTACCCCTATCGTCTATTTTGCCTTCAAAGAACAGAAAAAGAAAAGAAAGGAGAAAAACATCGACAGAAACGAAGAAAATGCCTGTTTCTTTTTTCTCTTTCGGGAATACAAAATAAGCACATTGGAATAATATTCTATTTCCCAACGATAATAACAAAATAATTTTTCTTATTTCTTTTAATTAACAAAATTCAACTCTTTTTTTGTCGACGAGACTGGAATTGTAAATAAACGAATGCAAAGTATTCTTTTCGGATCATCTTCTCTCAACAAAGAATTTCAAAATAGATCGATGAATCTTCATAGAAACAAACTAAATGTTAAGTCTATCAATTCAATACGAAAAAAAAGATTTCTCCATTGTCATTTTCAACAATATTAATTTTACCAGACACAAGACACATCTGTTAAGAGATTTTTATATCTATTTATTAATATAATCGTCGTTCTTTTATTTTTAGAAATTGTGTTTCATTGAGTTCATGATGAACAAAGTTATATGAGTGAATAGAACATTTCAAATATTGTTTCATTGAAGAGAAAGAAAGAAAAATTAATAAAAAATAGGCGTGTCATGAAGAACAAAATTTCATCCAGACTTTATTTTATGACTATTAGATCAAAATATTCATTTGTTTTCTTAATCAATTCTCATTTTCTTCTCTAACAAGACAAAGACGTAATAAAATTCGTGCAAAATTGAGTAAATCCTATTAATCTTTGTCATGTCTAAACTCGCAGGAAAATACATGATCAACAATGAAATCATGACTGATAAAACAATCTATTGGAGAAACATGATTAAAAGATTTTAGAACTAATAACAAATGTTTTCTCGATGTCATGTTACACTCCTACGTTGGATAAGAGAAAAAGAGAGAAACGATGATTTTACCAAATATACATAAGTTTTCATGTCATTTCCGTAGATTTAATGAAAAAGAATGAAGAGAGAGAGAGAGAAGAAAAAAAGAGAATAAAGAAATAAGAAATACTTGAGAAAAAGAAATCAGATTATTAGTTCACTAACTAACTATTTGACATATTTTGAGATTTAATTGAGAGGAGTTATTGATTAACATCGAAAAGATTTGATCAAATACAAATGGCAACAAGTTTAACATTTAATTCTTATGAAAACGATGATCGAACACATTTAATTGAAAATTATCATTATTTATCTGATCGTCGATGTTTAAAACAACGTCAATTTCATGCTCCACTTGCATTACGACGAAGTTTTTCACTTGAAGATAGTTCAACAGATATTGAGACAAATTTAAAAGCAAAAAACAATGATCAAAGTTCAACACATTTATCACCAGCATATAATCCTCAATTAAGTTCTTCACTCAATTCTCTTTGTTTAAGACTTCGTCGTTATCAATTATTACCTGAATATGATGATGATATCGCTAAATCATCAGATGAAAATGATTTTAGTTGGTGGAAAACTGCTGCTCATTTACGAACAATGTTTGAAAGACTTCTTATGGCACAACAAAGACGACATTATTATGTTCCGGGTGTTTATGAAAATGAAGAAGATATTACTTTTAAAAAATCGAAAAGACAAGGAAGAAGAAATGCAGTTTGTCTTGGAATTGATCGAATATATTATAATGAACAAATGGTTTTATTTTCAACAATTGCTAATGAAGTTCAATTAGAATTTAATCTTCTGTCTTCGGGATTTCGAGTATAAAAAGTCTTATTTTCATTAACTTCTCTTCTCATCTTTTCATCTATTTGCTTTGTTGTCTCCTTTTATTTTGCACATAAAGAAATTCATCAATAACAAATTTCTTTGTCATATAAACTATAAAACAAAATTTCATAAAGAAATTCTTTTCAGTTTTCTTATGGTTATTTCTAAATATAGTATTTGAGAAAAAAAAACGTGATTTTCAGATAAATCTGGAACAGATTCCTTGTGTTCATGAAAAGTAACTTAGAAAAAGAAAACTGGATTTTCTTACGTGATTACATTTGTCAATAGATGAACATCTGTTTTTCTTTACTTAATCAAGAATATTCTATATAATCAAACGAATAAATATTGATTTTTTTCATTAACATTATTTTCATTCGATTTTTCTCTCACGTGTCTTTCTTTTCATTAGAAATGAAAAAATTCATTGATTAAAATCAATTTTTGATATATCTTTATCTAAAATTTTCAGAAAATAAATGTTCTGTGTAACATATTTGTCAATGGTCACATCATTTTGATATTTGTTATCGCATTAACAGATCAACAATCATCACATCTTTTCATGAAATTCAATACAAAATGAAGTTTTATGAAGATTCTTTTCCTGTAGTCAACAATATTTGTTGAGAATTGCAATCTGTTCAAAATATATTTCATCAAATTCTCACATTATTGACAATAACTACGTTGTAAATCAATGCGTGAAAGAAAAGATCAATTGAGTTCGAATTTAAATTTTCCTTTGAATAATACAGAAGATTTTGAAAAAAAAAGACATGTGTCGACAAGGAATTGTCATAGAACGATCAACAAAAGGTAAATTAGAAAGAATAAAACAAAGATTCTCTTAATATCTGAATGTCAATTGAGTGAAATATCTTTGCAATGATTTGAAAACTACGTGAATGGATTATTGAGAAAAGTCATGTTTTACTTTTTGTTAAATACGAAAGAACTTATCTTTTTTGAAAGAAAATAAAACGATAATTTAAAATATTTTTTCAATCGTAAATATAAATAAGACAAAAAAGAAATACAACGATATTATGACATAAAATTGTATTTTGTTTTTAAATAAACAAAACATTTGTATAAACTTGAATAATCCATTGAAATGACATTTTTTTCCATTTCATCTTATGTAAAAGAACAAATTTTCTTCTTTTTCTTTTCTTTTTCTAAAGTTAGTTACCATTTGTTGGTATTGTTACTGTGTGTCGTTACTTTCTTCACACATTAACTCACTTTGAAAAGAAATCATTTTAAAAAATGTGTTTCATTCGTTCTTCGAAACAAATCTAAACTAACTTGTTTTGAATTTTTTTTTATCAAAAATCATGGTCAATGAAAATACAATTAAACGTCTTGTTTCGTTTGTTCAACGTTTGGAAGAGAAATTAATTTCTGTTCAATCAATTCATGGCAAATTACAAGATCTTATGGTTGTTGTGTCGAAAACACATGAAAATATTCTCGATGAATTACAAAATATGAAAAATCTTTTAAATCAAATTACCAATGAACAAAATGAGTAAAAAAATTTCTTTGGAGTATTCTCGTCATTCTGATCGTTCTTTTTTCTTCTTCTTTAGAACGACAACAGATGGAGTAAGACAACCTCTGGAAGAAAAAGAAACAAGAGTTTCACCAATAATTCATTCCACAAATGAAAATTTGAAGAAAAGTGATCATTCAACGAGATTGAAATTATCCAAATCAGTTAGTTTTAGTTTGGAAAAAAGTCTTCTCAACCAACGATTAACAAAAGAAACAAGTTAAACACTTCTCTTTTCCAAGTCAGAAGAAAAATCGTTTTTTTTTCTTATTTAGAAAGTGAAAATTCTGAAGAATCGATTTTACCTTTTCCATCCAATCAATCCGAACTTTCGTCAATGAATGGAAAGTAAATTTTCTCAGATAACTTTCTAAAGATATCTCAGTGAAATTCGAAGATGAGAATTATCTCTAAGAGTGAAATAGTTTTTTTGTACGTGAACGGTTCTTCGGAAAACTATTAAAGAACATATTTGTATATTTCGACAAAATCTAAAGTATGTGAATTTCTTTTTGGTAAATTCGTCTAGAGTTTTAACAAATATTCGTATTCATGAAATCGAACCAAAAAACGGTGATTATCTTCGTTTATTGAATGTATCAAATTCCGACGAATATGATTTAAGTGGACATTTTATTCAACAAAATACACCTTCGAAACCTTTGTGTCGTTTTCGTTTTCCATTTAATACAATAATTCAACCTGGACAAACAATTACCGTAAGAGACATGAAATTTCAATTTAAATCAACAAACTTCTTTTCAGATTTGGTGTGGACAAACAAAAGATATCATTCCTCAACCACCACATGTTTTTCTTTGGAAAGAACAAAGAAAATGGGAAAATGGACCTGAATGTCTCACTATCTTAGCGAAACCAAATGGACAAGTAAAAACATTGCAATTCCAAATCCCATTTCCACTCGTATCTTTTAGTCGATCGCTTGGTTTCGAAATCCAAATTCGATGAACACAGATCAATCATCAAGTAATTCTTTGATCTTTTCAAATCAAATCTCTTTACACCAAAATCTTTAGGCGACATTTTGTTTGTTCATTCGAAATCCAATCTGATATCTCCTGATTCATCAAGTATTTTAAAGTAAAAGATTATTCATCTTCATTATTTTCGATTAAGATTTGATTTCATTAAGAAATTCTTCACGTTTAAGTGCGAGACCAACACGTTTATCTGCATTTCATTCATTTTCGAATCCCAAATCTCCATTTACTCATTCACCAACAAATATTATTCATCCAGATCATAATGGACTTTCCAATGATCTTCATTCGCAATTAAATCAAAGAGTTTGAAAAATCGATTCATTTCTTTGTCGTGTTAAAGAAATCTTTTTCTCATTTAGGTTGGTCTTTCATATTTATTTCCTCGTGCGAAATCTTCTTCATTCACCGATCGATCAATTAAAGAAAAAACCTAATCCTATTGTTTCTTTTCAAATCAATATCAAAATTTGGGATTTCAATGCGAATATTATGTGTACTCGAAAAAAATATCAATAAATCCTTTGAACTTGAGCGAGATTTAACCCATTTATCATGTCAAAAACGATCGCAGACAGCGTACGATTCAATTTTCATAGCATACAGAAAAAGCAAAATGGTCATCAAATATTTTCTTCTCACATCAGCATTATCGAAAAGGTTTTCCAAATTGTTTGTAATTCACCTATTTCCAGTAAGGTTTTAGTGATAAAATTCTATAAGTTTCGAAGCTGGCTTTCCAGAAAAGCATTTTAATGCGAAAAATTCAAGAATAGAGATCTAGAGCATCAATGTAATGAGGGTGAGGGTGGATAGCGTTACAATCGATGTGTCATATGTTAACTATCAATCTGTGGCTGTGTGTAAATTCAAAGCAATCCATTACTGTTGTGTAAGATGGTGAAACACTTCTCCAACCTGTAGGAATCTTTGCTGAACATTTTGGGCCTTTTAATCTGACATAAAAAGACTCCCACCGACTTCATTGAGAAAATATTCTATCAAATAAATTGTCTACTTCATTATTAGCAAAGAAAATAATTGAACAATGTCTACTTGATACATCTGATTACTGTTTATGTTCTTATTAAAAATAATTATGATCATATAAAGATGAATCTCATTTATTACTTTAAATAATTCTCTCAATATTTAACTTATTACCCTTGATAGACTATACTATTGAATGAGAATGGAAAATTTGATCTGTAACTCCTGCTTGGACATATCAGACAAATGCCATCGAATTCTCAGTTCCAACGAGGAAAATTCAAGTGACTTCATCAGATTTGGTGTTACTATTAGTATGATCACTTATTCTTTCTCAATAGCACAACGGTTGTTAATCAGTTCGATGTCATTTTATTTCAATCCTGACCACGACAAAAACATCAAAAAGAAAAACAAAAAATGAAGTACTAGAGCTGATGTATTTTTGATAAATGTTTCATTATGAAGACGATCCACATAATACGTAAAAAAATCCATCTTTCCATGTCCTTGAGAAAACAATAGGGTTGATTCTCCGCGTGATGCATAAGAAAGAACAGAGAAACTTTGAGTATCATTCCACAGGCCTGAAATGATTCACGTTGATCGAGAAAGGTATAGACATATCCCATACAATAGTTACAAATAGTAGTCAATAAACATCGATACCGTGAGAAGCGGTCAGCTACTCAACCAGTTTGTCGTTACAGAATTGAAGTTACTTTTATGCTCATTCTTTCATTTTTTGCTTCATTCATGTCAGATTACTTTCAAATTATTTATCCAAAGCCGTAAACAAAACGAACACTGTCTATAAAACAAAACAATTTACTTTCACTTATTTTATCTCCTCGAAGCAATGCAAATAACCGCCTAGTCGTTCGTGGGCCTGTCTCCGGTCGGCCACTTACGACTAGCCGTTTCTATGTATTTTCCTGTTTTCATTTTATTCAGGTGAAGATGTTATCTGAAAAGAAGTCCGCTCTGGGAAAACAATCCATATTCGAAAACGTAAGAACTTTACATTATAGGTATACTGCCCTCTGCTAAAGGTTCCATTCATCTTTTCATCACCAGGCATTTTAAGCCGGATATGTTCTTGCGAACGGATCATTAACTTCTGTTCAGAACAACATTGGGTAGAGGAAGTACTGTTTTGAGTGGTTAACATAAGATAATGTTTGTGTAATATAACTGTTTGTATAATTGTGATGTTATCAATGTATTGATGTGTATGAATATCCAACAATCCGAAGTTAATCAGCTATTCCGTTTTGTTCTACATATTGCTGCTTCA
>CAJNOJ010000301.1:61705-100255 GCA_905250025.1 Adineta ricciae | reverse complement strand
TTTTGAGTGGTTAACATAAGATAATGTTTGTGTAATATAACTGTTTGTATGATTGTGATGTTATCAATGTATTGATGTGTATGAATATCCAACAATCCGAAGTTAATCAGCTATTCCGTTTTGTTCTACATATTGCTGCTTCACACACTATCGCCTAAAAAACCTTCCTTGCAAAAAAATCGTCCTCTGTCTAAAAACACAGCATAGAATATTTTTATTGAAAATCTAACAATAATTCGAGATCTTGCATCCAGATGATCCTTTCGATCAACCCTTATTCGGCAATACAAGAACTAATCGTTAGCTAATTAACTAATTAGCATTTCCGAAAATTAACATAGGATTCGGGATGTTCGAGCTGGATTACGTCATCAGTGGCCGATCTTTGATTTATAATGCGCTGCAATCTTATTGGATTATGCAAACAAACAAACAAACTTCATGTACTTTCATGATTATACCTTTGACGCTATGGTCCTTTCTTTCATAAAAGAGAACAAAGAAATGTTTTATAACTGCTCTCGATTGAGCAATATGATCGTTGTTTTCGATAATATTAAAATATTTTTTAAAAAGTAGAGCAATACAAGCTACGTAACGCTGAAACACAAAATAAACGCGTCCTAACACGTCTAGGCGTGTTTTCAATAGTTGATGTATTAAAACGCGTCTGTAATAAGAAATCCTTTTCAATTCAGGATTGAGTCATTGACAATCATAAGAGGCAAAGCCAGACTTCATCTACTTCAATTAGTACTTGAAGTCTGAACTCTCACCTTTCCAAGAGCTCATTTCTTTCAATCTCAAGAGTACTTATGAAAACTTAAACAAATTCGTCTCTATAGAACGGCCGCTATGGCTTCAACATTAACTGTGGATACGATTTGTCAAATGTTGCCGACTTCAACCGTAAAATTAACCCTTCCTAACATCACTCATATTAGCACTGCCCATTAACTAAAGACATTCAATATGTCAACTTATCGCTACTTCTCTCATGGAAACCTTCTCGGCGTATTCTAATGAAAAGACATCGATAGAATGCTACTCTGAAAAGTTATATGATCACATGTGATTTTAAGATAAGGGATGATTTTATTTTGTAGGACGAAAAGAAGAGTGCTGCAGTCCATTTGTAACACATTCCAGATTTCTTTCGAACGTTAAACGGTGTGGATGATTTGGTGACATTGAATACTTAGCAATTTGAACAGCGCGTTCACAATAGAAGTGAGCTTTTGCATAATCACCCATACTGACATACACCAAGCCGATGTTGTTGTAGGATGTGGCTATACTAGGATGGTTTGCAGGAAGTGATTGTTGTCGAATCGAAAGAGCGTTCTCATAGTATTCGAGTGCTTTTGGATAATCACCCATACTGCCATACACCAAGCCGATGTTGTTGTAGGATGTGGCTAAATGAGGATGGTTTGCAGGAAGTGATTGTTGTAGAATCGAAAGAGCTTTCTCATAGTACTCGAGTGCTTTTCGATAATCACCCATACTGTCATACACTAAGCCGATGTTGTTGTATGATGTGGCTAAATGAGGATGGTTTGCAGGACGTGATTGTTGTTGAATTGAAAGAGTTTTCTCATAGTATTCGAGTGCTTTTCGATAATCACCGATACTGTCATACACCAAGCCGATGTTGTTGTATGATGTGGCTAAATGAGGATGGTTTGCAGGGAGTGATTGTTGTTCAATTGAAAGAGCTTTCTCATAGTATTCGAGTGCTTTTCGATAATCACCCATACTGTCATATACCAAGCCGATGTTGTTGTATGATGTGGCTAAATGAGGATGGTTTGCAGGAAGTGATTGTTGTTCAATTGAAAGAGCTTTCTCATAGTATTCCAGTGCTTTTCGATAATCACCCATACTGTCATACACCGAGCTGATGTTGTTGTACGATGTGGCTAAATGAGGATGGTTTGCAGGAAGTGATTGTTGTTTAATTGAAAGAGCTTTCTCATAGTATTCGAGTGCTTTTCGATAATCACTCAGATTCTTATACACCAAGCCGATGTTGTTGTACGATGTGGCTAAATCAGGATGATTGGCAGGAAGTGACTGATGTCGAATCGAAAGAGTTTTCTCATAGTATTCGAGTGCTTTTCGATAATCACCCATACTGTCATACACCGAGCCGATGTTGTTGTAGGATGAGGCTAAATGAGGATGGTTTGCGGGAAATGATTTAAATGATTTTTCGAGAAGCACAAGTGATTTGGCATTGAATGTTATGGCTTCCTGAAACAAGCCTTGTTCGTATCGGACACGACCAAGTTGATGATAAATCAATCCTCCATCACTGCCATCTGATGTTTGGTTGAGTAAAGTATCATAAATCGCTTCAGCCTTGTCATGTTGACCCAGTTGAATCAGCAATTGGCCTAATCGCGTCCAACCTTTACCATCGAGAGGACTTTCGCGACGAATATGATCAGTGAGTGTGCGTAACTCTTCGTCAGAATCAAGAGTCAGCGAGATATTCACTTCATACAGTGGTCGATCAGTGCCAATGACTTTGATATGATGAATGCGAAACACTGTGTGCATTGAGAACAGCACTTCGTTTTCTTGTAAGAAAAGACCATGATTCCCAACTAAGGCAAACGGTGTTGTTGACTGAGAAGGATCGACCTGTATTGTGAAGAGAATTCCTACTAACTTGGGATTGTTTGCGTTACTTTCCGCGTAGAGAGACGAGATGTCACGTTTCGTACTGGNTAAAATGCTGGTTCCGCCACTAGACCTTGTCCGCGATATACTGTAAACACAAGAGAACTCGAAGTTGTGTTAACAAACTGTTCTTTGTGCAACTGTTCTATGTTGCGATGAAGATCAGTGACGAAGAATCCCATTCGAACAAGAACATCACCATCCATGATTCGTAGTGCATCGTTGAGCATGGAATGCAAGGAATTACCTCTTGTATACCACCAGATGGGCTCCTTTGCACGGTAATCACGTACTGATTGCTTAACATCATTAGAATGCGTACCATCGAGAGTGATTAGTCCAGGATGATGCCTGACAAACTCTTCGATGTGTTTGTCTTCGAATTCTATCGTTAACAAGATCTCTTTGAAGAGTTGTGTGTACATGAAAGATGGATTGAGCAGATCCAATCTTTTGCCACATGGTACAAAACTGATTGGTGTAACAGTGGGCTCATCTTGGGGAAACGTGTTCTGAATGGTTTGGCAGAGTGATGTTATATCAGTGAAAACATCTTTGATCTTGTTCCAATATTTAGTCCATTGTTCATGACATGATTTGTTTTGACAAAAGATGAAAATCGAGTGTAATGGAGGAATGTCGTGGATACAACGTACAAGATATTGTCCAAGTGCACCAGACACGATTAGATAGACTTGATAGTCATTACAATTGAGTATATATTCGACACATTCATCATTATCCGTGAATGTAGTGACATTGTCAGTAGTGTGTTCAAGTTGTGCAATTGTTAACTGGCAATCAGCATTGTTATGATCAATCTGATTGTCGAGCCAGATCACAACGACGTCTTGCATCTTTCGAAGATCGATCGATTGTCTACTGTGTTGAAAGTTCTGATTATTGTTCTCCTAGTTGTTATTGCCTTCACACACTCTGCTTTGGTGCTGTGTCGGTTAACTCACAATAAAAGGGGTAACTTCGATGGTAAATTTTTGTGCTCTTTCTTCTTTCTACCGCATTCACAGAGTTCCCTTTTTTATGCATAACAACTGAAGAACGAGAAAAACATGCCTGTGGAGAATGCGATTGCTACTACGCAAATATTTAAGAAGTGAAAAGAAAGTGTTTAGTAAAAGACGTAATTTAACTGAAATAAATCGAAACAGTTTCTATTTGCATAATGCGCTTCTGTCTGAAAAAAAGTATCACAGAGAGGTTAAACCTTACTTGCTCGAGACGCTAAAAGTCTATTCATCCTAGTGGATCTAATTAAATGTGTTCGTAACCATTCAGAAAACGAATGATTATATGTTGTTGTAATCGGGAAACATAAACGTTCTTTCATCTTTTCTTACACCTTGAACCAAATGTGATGAAATGAGCTTTTGCTGTTGTAAATGTATCGTTTGTTGTTAAATCTAGTCGGAAAGTAATATTAATGTTGAAAGAAGTCTACTTCGAAGAGATAGAAGTCTGAAATTGATTTTGGCCGCTGCATATAAGATCTATCAATAGAGTTTTAACAGAAATGGACAAAAAGGATGCATATAATCACCATAGACATCGACTAAGTATGAATGAATTTGCTGATACACAAAGAATTGTTTTACTGGCACATGCTCACTGTGTAACAATTCATAGAATGCCACTCTCTTGTTTCAGTTTTATTTTGAAATATTGCCGATAAACTAATCCACTGGACTCGAGACAATTTTTATACAATCCTTTTGTTCCACAGTAACCTAATCTATCTGATTGACAAAAAATAGCGAAAGACATCTATTCTATATGATATGATTGATCACTCTATCTTCATTTTATTCAAAGTAACAATACAAATAAAAATAAATGTTTGGATTATGTTAAAAGTGAAAAATGAATGTCGAATACGTGCACAAGTTTAATTTTTCATCACTTGCTTCATTCGTTGTGTATGTCTTAATTGTGCATAGATTTTCGATGGATTGAAGACAAATATCTTCGTATTATTTTATTAATCATGCTATATATACAGATGTATGATGCATGCCCCTTACGAAGTCTGTTGGATACAAAACAGCAACAGTTGATTCAGTTGTTGAAGCAGGTGAGATTGGAGTAGCTGTTGTTGTTGTTAACTGTTCAGAATACGTTCACATGATATTGGATGAACATAGGTTAGAGAATCTTACGAGTGTGTTGATCAAGAGGAGAAAGCCAAGACTTGATCTATTTCAAATAGTATTTGAAGTCTGAAGTCTCACTTTTCTCCCTTGGAAAATCCATCTCCAGTAATGATTTCTTTTCAAAACTTACTTCATTTATTCTACTAAATATCATCATTTCTATGTCGAAACTTTTAGTCTACTCGTTCGGCATTACTTTCTGTCAATAGTTATGGTCCTAATTCATGAAAAGAGTTGACAGGTTTTTAATTGGAGAACCTGGTGACACAGACTGAAGCTGTGGGAATAGGATGCTTTTTTCGGCAAAAAAAATCAGAAACGTGGTTCAATGCACCTGAAAGACGCATCTGGGTGCGTTTATGCCTGCGTTTCAGACATGTCTATACTAAAAAAGAATTTCTCATAGGGAGGATGATTTATGTAGCAGACAACGTCTTAACCTCACCCAACTCGATTAAATTTATATCTGATGAAACAGCTAGTTGAACAATAAACTTTCTACCCAATAATTCAACTCCGATGATAGTTATACATGATCATAATGAAATGAAATAGTGGAAAAGCTTTATTCCAACAATTAGAGATATTTGTGACATTTCCTGGCGTCGTCCATGAGAAAATAATGGGATTCTGTGTCATTGAATAATGTAGAATAATCTTTCCTCTCGTGTCATACACTTTTCTTATCACGTAGAAGACTGATTATAGAGAATATCAAGTACAAATACTATAGGCGAAAGATGTTTGTTGTGTAAAATAGCATCTGATGATGAGTATATCGCATTTATCAATAATATTTTTCTTCAAGTGAATTATGATTTTTTTATTCGGAACAGTTCGACACACCCTCACACCCTCACCCACCCTCACACCCTCGGATTGTTGACTATTCGAAATATACGTCAATCACGAAAATCTGCTCAACCAAACACTATCGTTTCGATGGAAGAACGATCACACAAAGTTTCCAGTAGGTCTGATTATAACACTGTGAAAGGTCTGCTCGTATGTGAGTGTCAATCGTAGTACTTAATTGTCAACTACACACATTATAAATGAACTTTGAAAATGAAGATGAATGACGATTAAAGCGCTGGATTATTGATCAATTGGGCCAATGAAATTTCTTTGTAAAAGGATTTCTGCTTTAATATTAATCATATCTGATCGAGGCAGGGAAAATTTACTTCCGATTATAAAACGTTTTTTCTACGTACATTTCAACAAAAGAACGGCACTTTTTCCTAATTTCCTTAGCAACCGATAACAACAAGAAGCGATCATTCGTTGGATTCGCTGACCCTTTTCGGAAAGAATTAGAAGACTTCTATATAAAACTTTGAACTAAACCAACTTTTATCCACGTTCTTTTCTTTTAATCTTTTTCTGCTCTATTCATGTCGAACTACTTTCAATTCATTTGTATAAACATGTAAACAAAGAACATAGTTTCTATGCGTTCGCTCATCGACTCTCTTCCGACCATTTAAACTCAAAATTAATTGGCTTACATTCGTTTTATCTCTTCTAAGTCGTTGAAACAAACATCTAGTCGTCCGCCGGTCTCCCTCCGGTCAGTCACTCGCGGCTAGCCGTTACATATCCACCTGTCAGAGGAAATATTATTTGAGTGCTTAGTATCGGATGACGTTTATGTAATATAACTGTTTATATAGTTGTGATTTTATCAGTATGTTGATGAGCATGGAAATCCAAGAATCCGATGTTTATCAATTATTTCGTTTTGTTCTGCATATTGCTGCTTAAAACGCTATCGCCTTAAAAAACCTTTTTTGCAAAACAATTATCCTTTGTCTAAAAAAAATAAACTTTTTACGAAAAAACTAACACTAGATTCGAGACCCTTGACCCCGATTACCCTTCGATCAACCCTTACTCGACACTATCCTTGAGTTTTTATGAACTTATCAAATGCTGCAATCTTTTTAGATTATGTAAGCGAACTTTTGTATTTTAACGGCCGCATTCTATACGCTATAACGCTTTCTTTCAGAAAAGGGAATACTCGGAATGTGTCGACCAGAACTAATAAAAATCAACAGCTGAATGCTTAAATTCAAATTTCATATTTGATCGTACTGCGTTGATCTGTGTATTTCTATGCTATTGCAACTGTCGACATGCTTCCAATATAAGACGTGTTGAATTTTTCCTTTTCTCTCATGCGTCAGCTGTCTATTTGTATGGGCTTGTCCTTATCTCTTCTATATTCGTGGGATTATTCGCGATTACGATCCCATGTATAGGTATTTGAGTATGTAGATCTTTACATGTGTGTGTGTGTGGTCATTTTCTGCTCTCTTTCATCACGTTCCTGCTTATGTTCTTACAATAAACACGCAACACCCTCGAGAGAAAATCTATAGCGAAGAACGATAATATTTTTGGATTGATCACTATTCTAGAGGAAAAAAAAAGCGGAAGCCGATGAAACTCTGCTGAAAACAGATCTCATCACTAATTCGAAATTCGAAATTAAAAACGAGTGTGCAAAAAGCTTACGACACTCGGTATTCCCAGGCGGTCACCCATCCAAGTACTAACCGAGCCCGACGTTGCTTAACTTCAGTGATCGGACGAGAACTGGTGTATTCAACGTGGTATGGCCGTAAGCATTTCTACATCTAATATTCGTTCCTTTTGATTTTTCTGTCGTCTAGATCTAACGGTTCATGAAGACAAAGTTTTGATAAAACGCTTTTCTACTAACAAGTAACGCTCATCCTTTGAATTCGCTAATCCTTTTTTGAAAGACTTTTCAGAATGCTGAACACATTCAGAGACTTCGAAAGAGAGAAAACGCACTGCGACTGCTACTGGTGCTCAACTGAATCATGGTACTATGTCACACGCTAGAACTAGAATGAATAGGATACAGAGGTCTTGCTAGGAATCAGATCGATTAGCCATTTGTCAGTGGATAATTCTCTAGCACTCACTATGTTGACTGAAAAATTCATCGCTCACAGACGGACGATATACAGTAGACTACTTGAAAAGGTTGAACATTCGTCTGTGTCTTCCAGCGATAATCCAATTCTGTTCTCTCCTGTCAACAAAATTATATCTTGTCGAATATTTTCATTGAGGAATATCCATTCGTCACATCCCTTTCAAAGTTATCAGAAGCCTGGCAAGGCTATTCTAAGCATACACTTTAGGATTAATCTAGCATTTAAATGCCTTGTCGCTTCGACAGTCATGATCTTCAATTCATTCGACTATCAAAAAAAACTAGATAAGAAAGTCTCATTATATGATTTGCTTCGAAACGAACATCTTTTATAGCGCTGCATTCGTTCGGAATACTGTTTGTATAGTCCACGCGTCTGTAGTTACTAAAATGGAATTCCACTGACGGGTATATCACTTCGTGAACTACTTCTACTAAAATCCCACAAAAAGACATGATGTATGTAGCCTAGAAAGCAAAGATGATACTATAAGCTCATATCGCTTTTTCGGATTTCTTGAATTAGAAACTTCATTATGTACAATGTATTAGATCTTTTCGTGTAAGTTCTTGAGCTACTATCTTTGTACACATGACGTCCGTGAATAGTGTTCAGCTCACCATCTTCTGCAAAAGATTTGAAAACAGATGAAGAAAAAGATCTCCTTTGTAAAGAGGAAGGAATAAGACGAAATTCACGACGTCAGAAACCCTTCGGTCTACTCTGACAATGGATGTTAATGAGTCGTGGCTAGTTAATGAAAAATTAATAAAGCAATACTAACCTCGGATTCGAGTTCCTCGACCTCAATTACCCTATCGGTAATTATTTTCTAACAACTATCGATCAATTTCATTGATTTTAGAAATGCTGACTTCTGATTGGATAGGACAGACTGACAGACAAACTTTAAGCTTTTTAACACAGCATTTAAACGCTGTATAACCCTGTCTTTCAGAAAAGAGAAATAAAATGATTATACATATATGTATCATTTAGGTCAATTTATCGTTTGTTCGATTTGGAAAAAAAAGGAAAACGACAATAGCACGTTATTTTTTTGCTTCACGAAAAGAACGATCGAAATCTGTACTTGTGACCTTTACAAATGTTCCTACAAAGTATTTTCAATCTTCAATTCGATTTGTGTAATTTAAAAATAATTAACATCTTTACAAAACATATTGGGAGACATGATAAATTCAAAATATGTCAATTTAACAAGACATTCTTCAAATATACGAAATAAATCGAGGTTTCTTTCTGATTAATTATAATTAACTCTTTGATCTTTTTTATTCAAATCTCTCTGCACCAAATTCCTCAGGTGTTTTTGTTTATTCGAAAATTCGATTTCATTAAGAAATTTATCTTGTTTGTCTGCATTTCATTCATTCATCCATCAGCTATAAATGTTATTCATCAGAATTACAATTAAATCAAACAGTTGGAAAAATCGATTTGTTTGTCTTATTTACGTTGATCTTTCATAAACTGAGTCCAAACAAACAACTTTGAAAAGTGATTTCACTTGGAATCAATTCATTTTGTGTTTCTTTGTAAACATAAAAACGTCTCTTTCTTCGTGCTTGCTTATCAATACTTAACTTTATTATCAATGAAAAACTACGAACTCTGAATTAAAAAAAGAACTTCTAAATTAACTGTCTGTGATTTTCGTTAAAAAAAGAGAAAGTATTTCAGATTGATTTTGTTTTATCCAATGGTTTGATTACTAATCGCTGCTGTAATTGCCGATTGAGTGGCACTTCCACAATAATATGTTCCAGTTTCTAATTGAAGAAAATCATTTTCAAAGATGAAAGATACGAGAAAACTTACGTGTATAATTTGAAAAAGGTACAGTTGTCAGATTAGAAATAGCAGCTGTTGAACTCGAAATGATAGCTGAAGGTACATTTGTGTATTGATTTGTCCATGTTGATCCCAATGCACCATTAATGTTATTCATTCGTCTTGTTCGACATCCACTATTTCCTGATGATGAAACAGTATTATTTACACCAGATGATGAACTTTGACTACATCGAGTTGAATAATAAACTGTTGCTGAACATGATATGTATGATGAAGAATATATTAATGCAGTTGTAGCATTTGCAAGAATACAATTTGTCAGCGAACAGAGTTGAATCAATGTATCACTTTGATATTGTTGTAATAATCGATAACACTATTTAAATAAAAGAACTTTCAAATGTCTTTTCTTTGAAGGTTTTCTTTACCGCTTGATTTAACGGATAACCACCAGATACTGCACTTCCAGCTGTAGCTGCAGTACTGGTATTAAGTGTTGCATAGAGTAGTAAATTGTTAATACAATATACTTTTGAAAAAAAAAGGAAACGAATGAAAATCAAGATAAAATACCAAATTTTGAGACGCACCTTCTCCAAGCGGCGTTAGATCTTTTTTTGATGTATATGTTGGGATAAGAGATAGAACAATAGCTATTGCTATGCCAACAAATACTGTTACAATTAAACATACACTTACTGATAGAAGTAAACCACCTGTACTTGATCTGAATAGAAAATAAAGAAAAATCTTCTCGTAAATCTTTCGATTTATTCAACGTACAATTGTTTTAATGAAGGCATTTCCACTAGAAAATGATTTGGTGATTGAAATAAACAGACAACTTGTTATCAATGTCTTTATATAGATCTTCAAAAGATATCTCATTAGAGAAAAAGGACATGTTTTCTAAACAAATTTCTAATGATTTTGTTCTCTAATAGTGCAAGTGATTATTTTGGGTGCGGCATCGATATCACATTAGAGAAAAACATAAAAAATTCATTAGCCTTCTCGATCAATAATTAGCGAATTTCAACAGAAGATATTCATTGAATTGACTTTGATTATTTTGTATTTCGTTAATGATTATAGTTGTCTACGATCGTTCATTTTTATTTCAAGGATTTCATTAGAACTATTCATTTTCGATTTCCTTGAGAAAAAATAACGCATTTGATTTATCATACACATGCTAACAATTTACATTTGAGTGATTTCGATACACGTATGAAAAATCAATCGCTGTGGAATTCGACTTTCATATAGAAGAAAAACCAACGCCCTCTATTTTTTGACTTCTTTTGGAATCTTTAGTCAACAATTGCAAATTCTTTTAAAAATCGTGATTTATCTCATTTAAATTAAAATGAACAGAAAAGAAAAGAAGAAAATTGATATCGAAAATGAGTGATTGAACTGAGTAACGACATTCTTAAGATGATTGTAATGGTTTCTTTGGTTGCTAACATACAATCAAACATCGTTTGTTGTTGTTGCCATTTGTAGTGGTAGTTAGAATCGTTGAATAGATTTTTCATTAGTTGTCGTTTATTCGTCTGTCATCATGAGCCAACGACATACATTACAAGGTAGAAAGAAATCTTCATTCAAATCCAAATGATTCATTTCTATTTCAAATTAATTTAGTTTTTGAACAATATCAAAAAGCTCGTTTAGCTTTTGTACAATCTGTTGCTGATCTTGCAACTCGACCGCAAAATATCGAAACACTTCAAAATGCTGGTGTTATGGCATTACTTCGACCATTATTACTTGATGTTGTTCCAAGTGTTCAACAAACAGCTGCATTGGCCTTAGGTCGTTTAGCGAATTATTCCGATCATTTAGCTGAATCAGTTGTTCGTGGTGATATTCTTCCTCAACTTGTCTATTCATTAGCTGAACAAAACGTAAATCTCATCTTTTTTTTTCTCTGGAAAACAAAATCGATTCTTGTCGTGTTTTTTTTTTGCAGAGATTTTATAAGAAGGCCGCTGCTTTTGTTTTACGTGCTGTCGCTAAACATTCGCCACAATTGGCACAATCAGTTATCGATTGTGGAGCTTTGGATGCGCTTGTTGTTTGTCTCGAAGAATTCGATCCATCAGTTAAAGAAGCAGCAACATGGGCACTTGGTTACATTGCTCGACATAACGCAGGTTCGAACGCGAATTTTATTTGAGAAACAAAACAAAAAGATTTAACAATCAATTAGTTTCGAAGACAAAAGACACGAGAGAGGAGTTGAACAACTAGATCCTTGAAAACACTTAATCGAACGATGATCAAAACGTGGAAGAACTATAATTGGTTCTTTAGGCACAAATGATCCATCAGGAATGACCACAGATCCATCCATATTCATTTGAAGGGCATTTGTAGAAAAGATTCCATAAAGAAGAAGAACAATGAGAAACATTCGACATTGAGTTGACATTGTTCAGTGTATTTATGAAATTATATGTTGTTCATGTTCATCTATTTATACTGTTCGACATTCAGAGAAAACGTTAGTGACCTTTCTTTGTTTTTTTTTCAAATGAACCGAATACATGCAAAGAAAAGCAAAGACATTTGTCATTCAATGAAGTGTAACTAATGATTATTTAGAATTATCGCAACATGTTGTTGATGCTGGTGGTGTTCCATTACTTGTTCTATGTTTACAAGAACCTGAAATAGCTTTGAAACGTGTTGCTGCATCAGCTCTATCTGATATCGCTAAACATTCACCTGAATTAGCACAAACTGTTGTGGACGCTGGAGCGATTGCACATCTTGCTCAAATGATTCTCAATCCTGATGCCCAACTCAAAGTATTTCTTTGTTTTTTTGTTTCTTGTCGAATTAATTTTCAAATTTGATTTCTTTAAAATAGCGACAAGTCTTTTCGGCATTGAGTCAAATTGCCAAACATTCCGTTGATTTAGCTGAAATGGTTGTCGAAGCGGAAATCTTTCCCACAGCTTTTGCATGTTTGAATGATACAGATGAATATGTGAAAAAGAATTGTGCGACATTAATACGAGAAATTGTTAAACATACACCAGAAGTAACAACATTCTGAAAATTTCATTTCAATTTGATAAAAATCTTTTTCAGTTGGCACAAATGATCGTCAATGCAGGTGGAGTTGCAGCCGTGGTCAATTACGTTGCATCAACTCGTGGAAATGTTCGTTTACCTGGTATTATGATGTTGGGTTACACAGCTGCACATACAGAAAGTTTAGCAATGGCTGTCATTGTTTCCAAAGTAAAGCGAAGTTTTGAGAAAATAAATGAAATGATTTCTTGTTTTTCAGGGTATTAATCAATTATCAATTGCACTTAATGAAGAAACAGAAGATCATATCTTAGCTGCAACAGCATGGGCACTTGGTTTGTTTTTTGAGAAAATGATTTTCTTTTGATCGAATGAAGTTTATTCTTAGGTCAAATTGGTCGTCATACGCCTGAACATGCAAAATCTGTTGCTGTTGCCAATGTTTTACCGAAATTACTTCAATTATATATGCGAACAGATATGTCAGAAGATTTACAAACAAAAGCAAAGAAAGCTTTGAAAAATATTCTTCAAAAATGTGTTTATTTACCTGTCTTGGAACCTTTATTACACGAAGCATCACCAAATATTCTTAAACATGTCGTTGCACAATTCTCCAAAGTTCTTCCACATGATCCAAAAGCAAGAAGATTATTTGTTACAAGTGGAGGATTGAAAAAGGTTTTGAAACGCTTAATTTGTTTCTTTTCATTTCCTAACATTTCTCGATTTTTCTTAGATTCAAGAGATTAAAGCTGAAGAAGGTTCACCATTGGCTGAATATATCAATACAATTAACAGTTGCTTTCCAGAAGAAGTCGTCAAGTAAATTTTCAAAATGATTCTTTTGTGTTCTATATCACATTTCAATGTTTCATTTAGATATTATTCACCTGGTTATGCGGATGAATTACTTGAACGTGTGGAAAATCATGCTAACAAAGCATAGAACAATTTATTTTCGAATATAACCGCTTTTTCAGTTCTTTTTCTTCCTTTTTTGCTTTAAATTTTATCATCTTCAAATACATTCATTTGAAACTGAACTTTCACGCATTTCATTCGAAGTCGAATTGCATTCAATGCTATATGTGATCTATTGAGAAGATAAGAAATGGCCATTAGCGACATCTACAAGAAAAATGTAGAGGTTATTGTCAATCGATCATGGTTGATAGAAATGTCGAATTGAGTCATTTTTCCTTTCATTGAAAGAAATATTCTCTGTCTTGTCTATTTATTTGAAACTACGTCTTAGTTATTTCACAGATCTGACAAAATTGTCAAATGGCTCCAATTGTTCTGGAAGATTTAAATGTCTTTACATTTGCTCATAGTCGAATGAGAAAATTAATGAATTGTTGTACATTAAAAGTAAATCGAAGGATATATTTTTTTCTTTTCGAATATCTTTATTTTGATTTGTTTTCCTTGATAAAGGTTGGTCATACAGATTTCACCAGTTTGAATGATTTCGAGCAATTATTAATTCGATTACAACGAACATTTACTGAATTTATGGCTCATGAAGAAATCGAAAATCATTTTGTGATGAGAAAATTGAAGAAAAAGATGAAACAACAATCGACAAATGATGATACTGATGTGATTTGCAATTGTCATAAAGTTGATCGTTTTACACCATTGATGAGTCTCTTTCGTGATGGTTACGCATTTATTCGTCGTGAAAATGCTGATCGAGTGTCATATGGAGTCAAATTGCACAAAGCCATGATGAGATTTTACGAAGATTTCGTTCCACATATGCACGAAGAAGAAAATGTACGTATTTTGTGTTACAATTGATGATGAATTTTTCTATAAATGTTTGTTCTTTTGCTTTGAAAGGATATTCAACCATTACTTTCAAAGCATTTTACAGAAATCGAACTGAAAATTATGAGAATTGAAGTGATTAAAATGACTTTACAAAAGCGCGAAAATTCTGGAAATAATCTTGTGCCTCAAATTGAAAGACCTTTGAAAATTTATAGTAAAATTTCATTCGCCAAAAAGACCTTTTTTCTTCATTGTCTTTTTATCATTTCAGTTATTTCATATGAACAATTAATCACAATTAATCATTTCTCCGATAAAATTCTTCAAAATATCATGAAATATTTATCAAATCAACAAATTAAACAATCGTGTCTTTTGGTTAATAAACAATGGAACCAAAGTGCACTTGAAGGTAAATATTTTCTTTGTTTTTCATCAAATATTCAATGAACATTTGAATAGTTCTACAAAACCGTTGTCCAATCTCGCAAATTCCCAATGAAATTCTTCTTCGTTTATTTACATTTTATCTGAATCCGTTGGATTTGTTGATTTCATCGATTCGAGTGAATAAACGATGGAAAACGATTATTAAAGATAAAACTATTTGGAAAATTGTCAATCCGATCAATTGGGCAAAAGGTTTTGTTGATTTTTCTAAAATGATTCGATTAAAAATTCAATTGATTTGTTTGTAGGAATTTGGAATTCAAATGTTCCATCGGAAGATTTACAAATTGATGAGGAGGAAAATTTCATTTTGGTTCGTTTTAATAAAATCAATGAAAACTTCAAAGAGATTTTCTTTAAATAATTTAGAAACACAACGAAAATCGAATTTTAACGGGTTTTGTCAAATATTTTTTACCTGATTATGGTTTTGCAATTGAAAATTTAATTTTATACGGAAGTTTAACAATTAATGATAATATTGTAAAAGTTTTTCAAACATTTCTCATTTTTATTTCTCTTCTTTTTAAAGGCACGAAAAATCTTTGATTTATGTCCAAATTTAAAACATTTAAATCTTGGAATGACAAAAGTCACATCGAAAGCATTTATTCAGTAAGATATCTTTCGTTTAAATATCAATTAGAAGAATAAATTCGAAAAGATTCTCCTTGTGAATATGTTTGTAAATCTTGTTTTTCTCTCTTTTAGTTCTCGTTGGATAAATTCATTGAAAAGTTTAATTTTAGAAGGATGTGAATTAATTGATGATAATTTATTTATTTATTTAATTTCATCAATGAATATTCTATTAAATACAAATCAATTGACAATTGAAGATAAACAAGAATGTCTTGTTGAACACGATTGTTCAAAAGAAAATTCATTGAAGAAATGTCTTTTATGTAAACAAATTCCTTCAACTTATTTTCATAATTTTCAAATCGAAACTTTGAATTTTTCTGGTTGTTATCAAATAACTGATTATGGTTTAAAGTAAAAAAGATATTGATCTTTTTCCGAAAGAAATCATTTTTATTTTAGTTTATTGATTACAAATAATTGTTTAAAATCATTGAAATATTTGGATTTATCGGGTTGTAATCAAATCACATCGGAATGTATTTCATTATTAATCAATTCATCTGAACATTTTCCAATTGAAAATCTTTATTTATGTGATAATATTCAATCATCAGCAGTATTTTCTACGGCAAATTGTTGTCGAAATATTGAAAATAAAAATGAAAGATTTTGTTGTCGACGAAGAATTTAAAAGAAAACAATATACAGACGAAAGTTCTATTTTAGTGAGCAAAAAGTTAGTCTTTTTTTTGTTTTTAGATCAGAATGTCGTTAAATTATACGAGAGAATTATTAAAAATATCTCTAAGTCAATTATGTGATCGAATTGGATTTGATTCAACAACAGAAATAACGATGGATATATTAATTGATGTTTGTGAAAGAGAATTCGTTAAATTAATGAAACAAACATCAAATCTTCTTCAATTAACTGATCGATCACAAGTGAATTTTTTCGATATTTTATCCATTTTAATGGATAATCAACAAGAAAATCTGCATAGTTTTTCTGATTATATGAAACATTTTCAATCTTTACCATTTTCCAAACCAATTCTTCAATTTCCTTTTCAAAAGAAAACACAATTTTATCTACGAATTCCACCCAAAGATTCAGCACAAGTTTTAGAAAGAGATTCAAATCAAACAACAGATTATATTTATGATTGGTTACCTTTATTTCCTGATCGTAAAACAAATTCTTTTCAATTTGACTTTTTCATTTCGAAATTTTGTTTATTTTCTTCAGAAGAAACACCTGAACAAACAACAACGAATCATATTGATACAACTTTCGGTACAAATCTTGATCATGATCAAGAGAAAAAGATTGATAAGTATGTGGAAAAGTCATTGAATGAGGAAAGAAAATGTTTCTTTTGTTATTTAGAAATGATTCTCATCATCCATTGACGCTTTTCTCATTTTTAAGTAAAAATGGTGATGAAACAAGTGTAGTTCCAGTTGGAAAAAGACCTAATCGAGCTTTACCATCGATACTTTATCGTCCACGACGGATTATTGAAATGGAAGCGGCGATTTCAGCTGAAAAAGCGAAAAAAGAACAAATGGAAAAAGTATTTTTAATAACAAATCAAATCGAAAAGAAATATTTTCTTCGTTTTTTTTAAGGAAAATAATGATAAAGATCAACAACAAGGTCCTCCTTTACCAATTCGTTTGACAATTCCAAAACCAAATCCAACAACATCAACAACAACAATCACAACAACATTAACAACAACAACGTCAACAACAACATCAACAACTGAGAAAATATCTCAATCAATCAAAAAATCATTAACAACACCTTCAATTGATGGAATTCTCATGAAAAAATCATCAACAAATCTTTCATTAAATACAAATCCTTTAATTAATAATTCAACAAAGAAAACTTTGATAAGTCCACCTTTAAATCAATTCAATGAATCATCACATTCTCAACCAAATCCATCAACTACAGTTCGATTCTTTTCGTTTTCTTTAAATCAAATTTCATTCATATGGTTTCTTTTTCAGATTGCAGAAACGCATACCGAGAAAAGTAACGATGTCGCTTTGGATTTAACTAAACCATCGAGTATTTCATCAACACAATCAGCGATTAAACTTCCAACATTGAAATTAAATATTAAAAATGTCAATAATAACAACAATTCGGTAAAATTCATCGAAATTTGATGATAAAAATGATTTTTCTTGTAAATTTAAGGAAATGCCCGCAACTGCGACAAAGAAATTTTCGAAACCATCAATAAACACACACGAAGTTGTTTTCAAATAAATCTAATTCAATGTAAATTTTCCTCATTTTTAGAAAGTAAATCTGAAAATTCGTACTTCATCTGTACCTTTATTTGGTGGAAATAATGAATTAACATCTCAAATAAGTCCATCGTTTACAATTCCCAATGAAATTCATTCAAATCCAATCGAATCTTCAATAAATGTTAATTTAACAATGAATGAAAAGAAATCAACAACTGAAATCAGTGATCCGACTAATCGAGTTGAACAAATTTCAACAGATGTAAAATAATAAAGTTTTCCTTTTGAATTCATTGAATTGACGTTTTCATTTAGAATTTTCTTCGGAATGAAGAAGACAAGAAGAAAAAGAAGAAAAAGAAGAAAAAACATCATGAACAAGAAACAAAAGAAGAAAAGAAAGTGAAAATTGAACAAGAAAATCGAAATAATGATCAAGAACAATCGAATAATACGATGGAAATTCCACCAATTCTATCAATTCCAAATGAAACTATTCCAGTAAAGTTTTGTTCTTTGTTTTTATTTGAAAATTTATCTTTGTTATTTGAAGCCTCCACCAAGTCAATCGAATAGTGGAGCAATTCGTCTGAAAATTAAATTAGGAAAACCAACAATTCCAACAGAAGAATCGTCAGTTCCAACGAATTTTAATGATAATATACAACCAATTTTACCCGAGTAAATCTTTTTAATTTCATTGGAATTTTATCGAAATAAATCTTTCTTTTTTTAAGAAAAAAACCCGATTCACTTGTATTAAAATTACCATTGGGAAGTAAATCTTCAATAAATCGAACTCCACAACGACAAAAATCGACAAAATTGAAACGTTTAACATCAGGAAATGTTTCCAATCCAATCGTTTCTCATTCTGATAATCCATTTCATGAAGATAATACAAATTCAATTGATGATCTTCCTTTAGGAGAAAGAACATCACCTAATAAACCAATTTCAACTAATATTGGACTTCATTTAACAGAAACATTATCTTCAACTCCAATAAAAAAGAAATCCATTACTATTAAGAAGAAATCGAATCCTAAAAAAGTCAATAATATTGTTGGAGTTGCTGTTATCGAAGAAAGAAGGGTAAAACAACTTTTCTATTATTTAAATCCGAAGAAAATATCACATCTTTCCTATCGGAAATCATTTCTTTTCGATAAAGATTAGTTAAACTCGTATAGAATTTCTTATTTGAGATCGAAGATTCTATGATAAATATCTACACAATTATTCTCTGTATTCTTCACAAATGAATCATTTCAAGAATTGAAGGAGATTTCAACTTGTGAAATGACATTTACAATGAAAAAGATTTGAAAATTAATTGTCGACTTGATTAATAATTCTTGTATTTTAAAGATCAATCACGATTCTCAAGAGAAAATTTGGATTTGTCCGTCATGTAATATAGCTGATAATGGTCAAGAACCAATGATTCAATGTGATTTATGTGATGATTGGTATCATTGGTAAACATTTCAATTGAAAGAAATCTTTTGTTTTTATATAAAATTGTGTAATTAAAAGGGAATGTGTTGGTATTGCTGAAGAACCTCCTGAATCGATTCCATGGTTTTGTCCAAAATGTCATCGATCAAATTCATCAACAGCATCAGCACAAAATATCAAACCATCTGCATCAAGTAAAGCAAAACGAAAACGAGCATCAGTTCTTTATCAACAAAAACAACAACAACAACAACAACAAACGCAACAATATCCCTTAATCTAGTCTTTTGTCAGATTAGTTTTGTTTTATTTGAACAGTTAAATATCTGTATCAAAATCGAAAATAAATATTTAACATTTGAAAAAAAAACTCATTTAACTAATAAAATTTGTTGAAAGTAAATGAATAAAAAACAATATTTAATTCGTTTGATATTTTCTAGAATCGAAATCGCAATGCATTTAGTTCATTCGAATGATTCATCAATTCCATCGGATGATTGGAAACCACCTTTTGTTACTTTAGAAACATCGTATGTAAATTGAATTTTGATTTCGAAAAAGAAAAAGAAGAAGAAAAAACTGTTTAGAATGGGAAAAATGATTGTTGAACTTTATTGGGATCATGCACCAAATACTTGTCGAAATTTTGCTGAATTAGCTCGACGTGGTTATTACAATCAAACAAAATTACATCGAGTTGTAAAAGATTTCATCGTTCAAGGTGGAGATCCAACTGGAACAGGAAGAGGAGGAGCATCTATTTATGGAAAATATTTTAATGATGAAATTACTCCTCTGTTAAAACATACAGGTTTGTTTAACAAATTCATTTTCATTTAATAATCTTAAATAGAATACGAAGAGAATAAAGATTTTCGTATTTGTCAATGGTTCGATCTTTGAATATTAGTTGTCCGAATCTGTTTTTCCAATTTTTGAGCAATGTGAAGATTAAATATGCGGAAGAGACAAAATCTCTTGTTGAAGAAATGAATAAACATTTGTTTCCTAATTGTTTTGTCGATCTTAGTTCAATAGAATATTTCTCTCGTGCGTTAAATCTATTTTCATTCGTCGAATAGAAATCTTTTCCGTATTGAATAATCCATTCTACTTCAACGAATTTCTTGTATTTTCAACTGGAAAACATTATTAGTAAAGCGATCGACTTCTTTTCAACATGAACGAGTTTTGTATTCTTTTAACAAAAACACAGCAGAAGGTTTATTTTTTCTTCGATAGTTCAGAGAGTATTAATCGAATTGACATGAAAAATCAGTTTTTATTTCTTCTTCTTCTTTAGAAAGATCTTGATTATCAAAGCAAATGATAAAAAGTCACGTCGAAACGACGAAATCGAATCAGAAATTCTATTAAATTAATTCACATTTGAATATTTCTAATGTGATTGTTTAGTCGAGGCCAATTCTTTCTTTGAAAAACTCGGACTGAATCACAATTATTTAACTTTCATTAAATTAAATAAGATATTTTTAAAAAAAGCAAAGAAAATTTTCTTTTTCGACGAGAAAGAAAAAAAAAGCCAAATTCAATTAGCAAAAAAGTCTCGTTCGATAATAAAATAAATTTCTTTTTTTTCCGTTGTAAATTAGATTTTTTTCATTTCTTTTGATCTATTTAGGTGCTGGAATTTTATCTATGGCCAATGCAGGTCCCAACACAAATGGTTCGCAATTCTTCATTACTTTAGCACCTGCACAATCTTTAGATAAATTACATACAATTTTTGGACGTCTTCATTCAGGTATTCATGTTTTACAAAAGATTTCAATGATTCAAACAACAGAGAATGATCGACCAATTGATGATATTACACTTTTAAGAGCTTATATTACAGAAACTGATTAAATTTGTCTTTTTTCTTGTTGTTGTTGTTGTTCAATTCTTTGTTATTCGGATTAAACAAGGTCATCAAGGTTAAATCAAAACGTCTGAGACGATTAGTTTGAAAATTTTGTTCTTATGGAACTTTGTCGGAATTAGTTTTATTTAATTATTTAGAAATATTTCTAAAGGCAACAAAATCCATTTCATTTCACGATTTGCTTTCAAACAAAATATGAATTTGATTCCTTTTTAAGTCAATTCAAAGGAATATTTCAATTAATTATCCATACAAAGAATTTGAAATCCAAAAGAAAAACATTTAAGATGATTTTCTTCTTCTCATATGAAAATATTCGAGACGATCAATTCTCGTCTTAAGATGTTTATCTTCTCAACATTTGTCTAATAAACATGACAGTTAATTAAAAACAAATTTCAATCGAAATACATAAAATATATTCACGAGAAATTGAATTACGAAGAAAAAGAATTTTTCTTCAATAGGATTTTGTGTTCAAACGAATAAAGAATTCTCTTTTTTTTTCAACATCATTCAGTTGGACAAATCTCTTTCTTATTCTTCGATATAGAAGAAGTAACCACTTACAATAGCTCACGTACTGATGAAACATCCTATTGAAGCATTAGGAAAGATAAATGAATGTGAAATAGTAAAAGGAAGTTGAGGGTAAGAACGGAAGAACTGTTGTTTGGAGATGTTTTAGACGAAAACAACGTTTTTCTTTCATATTTAGAAAAAAAAACATCAGGAAACATGAAAATGGTCGAGGGAATATTGACAAGATGATTCTTTTTTTTTTCTTCGTTCGAACATCATCTTTCAGTGATTAATAGAAGAACATGACAAGAATTATTCAGATTTCTTTTTCTACTTATCAGATTAATTAATACTTTCTTTTCTTATTTCATAAATGTTTTTTAAAAAAATGTTAATTATAAATGTAAAATCTTTTCCATTGGAGATCTTTTGACATAATGTCACATTCATCTGTTTTCTCGAAGAAATTTTCAAATAAAATCAAATAATTCATCTCATCTAAGATAAGATTCGATTTCTTAATAAGGTTTCACAAGCAAAAGAACCGACAGATTTGAGAATGTCATTCACCTGTTCTTAGGTTAACGACATTTTCTCTTTGATTATCAGAAACAAATGCTGGACTTTCTCATCTTTCTTCTTTCGTTTCTATTTAATTAATTATAAATCTTTCTTTCGGCTTCTTTTGTTTTTTTTTTTCTGAGAAAGATCGAAAATTTTAATGAATTTAATTTGTCTTACGTATTTTTCTCTTTGTGACAGTGACTTATTTATGTATATACAAAAGAATGTTAATAAAAGAAAGATAAAAATAGAAAGACTATTGTTTTCAATGAGAATAACAAAACAGAGATATTGGAATCGGTGCAACATCTAACTGACAGATTTTTCCTTCTGTTTTCTTCTCTTTTGACATCAATGTATAAAAAATCCTGTTTTTATCAGAAGAAAAAACCATCAACATGTTATTCAATGTGTGTGTGTGTGTGTGTGTTTTGCAATGTTTTCCTACTCCTTAGCCGAAAATAGATCTTTCTCTGCATCTTTGATTTACCATGTTGAGTTCTTTTTTAGAAAAACATTTGTCGGCAGGATATTTTCTAAATATGATTAATATTTTCGTCATTAAAATTAATTGAGGACATGATGAGAGAGAAGAAGACAAGTCGACTAAAATGATTAACATAAAAACATCAGATACTCATCGTGCTCTTTTAAGTAGAAAACAACGTTGAATACAAATGACAATAGAAATGTTTCGAAAGAACACATTCTTATCACAATGTCTTTTCATTTTCCAGTTGATAGAGGAGTGGAAAGATGTGAACTTTATGAGTCGAAGTGGGATTGTAGGAATAAAAGATAGACAGAGAGCGAAAGGCATGGATGAAAGAAAAAGAAATGGGTTCTTATTGTTCTGACAGTCGCTTTTTTTCCCTTCTGCGAAAAAAAGAAGAAGAAGAAGAAGAAGAAAAGGAAGTAAAGCACTCGTCATACTCTTGTATTTCTTTTCCAAACATCGACACGCATCTAGTTAGATCTGTCTAATAATTTACACATAACTAGTTTTTAGATGAAAATCGTTTCTTTTTCTTTAAACGAAATTTTTCTCTTGAACATTTAATTCGAAATGAATTGTGCACAAGAATTTCAAAGAACAAATTATTCTGGTCAGATGTTAACTTATGCCATGGATGATGATTCAGGTTCTTGGTGGTGGTGGATTAACATCATTGGTAAGAATAGATTTCATTCATTGTTCTTTTTCCATTTTCGAATTCTTATGTCATTCAAATGACAATTGCTTCATTGACTTCATCAATAACAAAATACTCATGAGCGATCTTTTGGAAAAGGAAACATCTTCGAACAGATTTCTCTATGGAAATATTTTCATAGAGAAAGAAAAACACGAGTTTTTTCTTCTTCTTTCAAATTCAAAATTTACTCTTCATTTTCTTTTTTCTAATATAATTAGTACAAAAACAGAGGAGAAGTCTGTCTGAGTAATTGACATTATTATTTGATTTAGCAGTGCCTTAAGCATATGCCAAGATATTCTAATCATCGAGCATGTCTGTTTAACATATGTCCTCGTAACAGATGATGAAGAAGAAGAAGAAGCGACGGGAGAACTAATCAAAAGTTTCATATGTCGTTTGAAAAACCCTTTAGGTACATTATGTTTTGGTGTGATTGGTTTAATTGGAAATCTGATATGTTTTTTGGTTGTTTGTCGTTTTGCATTACCTCAACATTCATTTGTTCAATATCTTCGTGCATTGGCGATATTTGATTTTGTCTCTTTATTATTTGAATGTTTACAATCATTAAATAATTTACTTGTTTATTTATTTGCAATAAATATTTTAAATTTTCGATCAACAGTTCTTTGTAAGATTTATGAATATTCAAGTCATGTTACTGTTTTACTCGCATGTTGGACCATTGTCGGATTAACATTTGATCGTTTAATCTTATTATGTGATCCTTGGGCAAAACAATGGCCAAATTTATCACGAAAGATTTGTAATTTACAATGTGCAAAACGAATTATTTATGTTTTAATTTGTCTTTCGCTTGTGATTAATATTCCACATTTGATTTATCAACAATGGATTTGTCGCAAATCGGGTTATCGTTATAGTGCAGCATTTAAAGGCAAATTTTATTCAAATGAGACACAAAATACATCAGATCATTTTAATTGTCAATGTCGAATTTCACCTTCTCACAAACAATTCGCTGTTCTCTTATATGTTCAATGGAAAATCTATATTTTTCATTTACTTTGTTATACACTTTTACCAGGTGTGATCTTAATCGCAAGTAATGCGGGTAAATTAAGAAAATCATATGAATTATCTTGTAGAAATATGTTTCTTTTAGCTATTTTACAAGTCATTCACGCACCACGACAAATTGTTGGACAAAAAAATGAACATTTAAAATCGAAATTAACTCGAACATTAACATCTGTGTCATTAATGTTTTTAGTTTTATATTTTCCTCATGCTATTGTTGAAACCTTATCATTAATTTTAGTTCCATATTTTAATCGTCGTTGTTCAATTCATTCATTAATAATTATTCGTGTATTAAAACGTTTAAGTGAATTATTAAATATCGCAGCATTGGGAATTAATTTTTTCTTATACATCTTAGGTGTTAATCATTATCGTTCAGCAGCTATTCAAATGCTTGGTTTACATCATTTTCATATCTTTTTACCATATTTAACAGTTGAACATCGAAATTCACTTGGATCATTGGGTTTACATATGAGTCAACATCAACGAAGAAATACACAAACAGATAGTTCAAGTATACGTCTATTAAAAATCGTTAATAATGGAAGTCCAAATATATCAGGATATCAAACACGTTCATCAAGATGATCAATTCATATTTTCTGTTCTCTTTTTTTTCCTTTTGTGATATTTTCCTTGTTTTTCTCCATTAAAATCGAATCACTATTTGGACAATAAATCACAGATTTTATTTTCATTGTAAATCTTCTATTATGACAATTTATATGTAGATTAATAATGACATTTTCGAGGATTCGAAAAGTATTCACTGTTTTACCAATATGAAACAATTTAATTCTTTCCAGACTGAACATATTATCGTTTACATTGAAATAATCACATCAGAACGATGTTTATTTTTCAACTTAATAACTATATTACAAAAGATCCTCGTTTACAAACATTTTCGAATGATTGCTTTCGTTCATTTTTCTCAACATTATAATTATTCGAGAACGAGAAAGCAACTTATACTTATTCTAATTGGTTTCATGACTAAAAGAGATCGTTCTGATTAAGATGTAAATGTAACCGGGAACATTTGTTTTATTTATAAACTCGAAATAATTCTAAAGAATAAAATATCCAAAGAGAAGTTCGTCTGAACCAATAAGTACATTAAGGAAGAACGGTTTCAATTTATATCAATAGAATATCGTATGTTTATCGCGGATCCTGTTCGACTTCGATGAGATAATTAGAAATAGGACAAAGTAATTGAGGATGTTGGTGACATTTCATGTTTGAAATTGACATGGTTGGAAACGATCAAGAAGGAACATTTCTGTTAATGGTTAAACTTTTTTTGAACACGATCACGATTACTTGCAAGTAGATCACACTGCCCCTGGACTGTATATATCTTTTTTCTAATTAAATACTCTCAGAAACCTCGAAAACCTTTTGTCATTGATTAATGAAATCTATTTTAAGATAACTTAAGCCATCAACGATTTGAAATGACAGATTTTTGTCTCGTAAAGTGTCATCGGGATAAAGATAATTTGCCTCATTGTTCAATTTGACATTCACCTATAGAAAGTATTGACATTATTTGAGATCATATAGGATATTCTTTATTCTTTACCATCCGACCAAGTTAATCTTTTATGACACGATTCACTCAAATAGTATACAGATTCATCTTTTACATTAAACACATTCTCGTTCTTTTCAATAGTTAATCAAAGTACTTGACGTCTTCGGACAAGAAAAATTCATTTTAATCAATTATTATTTGACAAATACCAATTAGATTTCACCGATCACGCATAAATCATCTTAAATATAATAGAAATCAATTTTCCTATTTGTCTTTACTGTTCTGTTGTGTCACGCTATTCTAATATCAATTACAAACAGTTCTTGGAATTCCATAGTAAATAATAACATCTCATTCTTCAAAATCTAACCATAATTAATATTATCAATGTTGTTCGTTCGTTCGTAATACTCGGAAACATGACAACAATATGTCATGTTAGAGTTGTGAACTAAATTAGCAAGACAGACGCACACATAAGACATAGTTAATACATCGTTCGGTGGATGTCATTTGAATAAGACTCATGTTACAGTCTAAAGAAGATAAATGACAGCGAATGGAGTCGATAGATAATAGTATAGTGTCTTTACATATGATCATTTCATGAATGTACCAGTCTACATGCCGTAATCATCAACGAAAAATCGTATTGAAAAATGTTCCTATCGGGAACATCGGCTCTTTCTTTTGTCTGTTAATCAGAAAAAAATGAGATGCGTAATTAAGTTGCACACTAAACCATCCGTAAGTCCGAGGATAGTTTCGAGGTAACAAGAGAAAATGAGAAAGATGCGCTTCTCTTTACTGATAGATAGAGTGTGTTCACATTATTTATATGCTTGTTTTGATTCAACGGGTAAAAATTGATAATGATGATATACAAAAGAAAACTTGAACTACGTAAATATTTCTTCAGGAAGTTTCTTTTTCTTCTTTTATTTACTGTTACTATTTTGAATTTTTGTATAAACAAAAAGATTTGCCTTTTCATATAAGATTTCATAATTCTTCAATAGGTGGGAATCGTGAACATAATAGCGGATTACCTGAATTCAAAACCCGGAAAATCTGTTGTCATTCAGAGACTACTACAATGTTCCCAAGTTTCCTCTTAACACTTTGTTTATCCGTAATGTACCCACGAAATTATTCCTAGTCGTTCGACATAAAATATATCAAATCTTCAATACGTTTCCGATAGTTCTTCAACTGAAACCGTTTTCACATGTATTCGCATCGTATATTGGTTGTTTGAATGTAGTGACATCTATCAAAAGAAGTGAAATTTCTTTTGAATTCTACTGGAAGTGTTAAAAACCTCGAAATAAAAATATTTTCAACAGATTTCGTAACTAAATAATGGTTGATAAGTGAAAGTTGATTGGTGAAAATTTCGGCCTTTCACGAGCTGATTGTGATACGGGAAAAAAGAAGAGGGAAAAAATCTTGAATCATTTTAAGTAACAAAGTTTCTTCGGTTTGTTCTGGGTTTAGAATGGTAGCGAACATCAACAGTTCGTCGAATGAATTGATTAAATTACCATCTGAATTAATCAATATTGTCTGGGGAAATGACATTGAAATGTCGATATTTGAACGATGGTCTCAATCGTTTCAATTTTCTATTGATGAACCATCGGCATTTATTCAACATGAAGGTGGACCATGTTCTGTTTTAACAACAGTTCAAGCACATCTATTAAATGAATTAATTTTTTGTTCACGATGTGATCAAAATTGGCGACAAGCATCATCGGATGAAATCGATCTTCATTTCCTAAATGCACTTGTATCAATTCTTCATTTATTATCATCATCCAATAAAAAAATCTATTTGGCAAATTTTTCCAATGACAAACCTTCGTACACAGTCAAAGAATTCCATGAGAAAATTCAATTTTCTCTTTGTCAATCCAATGTTGATTTGAAACAACAAATTTTCTCACGACTTCAAATGTGGAAAAATTCTTACGGTGTTTTACTTTTTCTTTATTCATGTTTAATGACCAAAACAATTGATTTGTTAAAAAAAGAAATTGACGATGAAACATCATTACCATTGATTGATGTTGCATATGGACATGGAAGTCAATGTTTAACTAATCTATTAATTACAGGTTTTGCTACGCCACATTGTTTTGATGGAGATAAAGATGTTTCAGGACTGAAATTGTCCGGAATACATCAACAAGCTTCAATTGGATTTTTATCTTCATTAGAAATTTATCGATTATTAGAAGTTGGATGGTTTTTGAAAAATCCCAAAAGTCCTATTTGGATTTTGGGATCAGAAACACATTTAACCGTTATCTTTTCAAGAGAACAAGCGTTAGTCGAACAAGAAAATGACACACCTATGAAAAAAGCTTTGAAAAGTATGTTGAATTATTTCTCTTGAACGACTTTTCGATTAGCAAATATTTCTCATTCGTGAAACATAACAAAGATTTGAATTTCATATCATTCTTTTCTAATTGATTCAATATTTGAAAGTGATTTGCTTTTCCTTCTCATTGATAGTATTCCATAAATATGATACAGAAAAGAATGGGTTCATTGCAAATTCTCTTCTTGATCAAGTTATCAATGAAATCATTCAATCATCGATACTTACATCAACTATTCCAACTATAAGTCAATTAAAACAACGAATGGATCCAGATAATTTACAAATTATCACTGAATCGTCATTTCTTCAAGAATTATTTTCTCATGAAACGAAATTCACTTCCACCAATGAACAATTTGGACCATTAAATGGAAAACCATTTGTTCTTTATCATTACAATGGTCTTCCGAGATCAAATAAAGATAAAAAGGTTCGTTATGCTTCGGCTGAAGCGATTATTTCAGATTATGGATACGGAAATGATATCCCAACATCGGCTGTTGCTCCTGTTCAACCAGGTTTGACTCATTTTTTTTGAGAAACAAAAAGCATCTTAAAGAAATTTTTGCTTTTTTAAAGGAAGTTATTTACCAATTACAGGAGTTTTACGAACAAAATGGCCAACTATTGAAATGAAATGGGATGATGAAATAAAACCATCTTTAAATTAATTTGATAAAAAAGAAAACACTTTTTTTCTTCTTTGTTAAAACTTAGAGATGATATGAAAGAAATTGAACCATTTTTATGTTAATAATTTTTTGGTTCTTCTCAACTCGTTTTTTTTATCTAAAAGATAAATCATTCAACTTCTTTATATTCTCTTTTATTTTTTTCATTTGATTAAAACGGAAAAAAATATTTCAACATTGACATTATTCCACCCAAAGAAAATACTTTGAACAGATTTTTTTAAAATTCATTTACATTAAAAAGATTTCTAAAAAAAGACAATTGCAGAAATAATTTCGAGAAAAAGAATATTAATAAAATCTTTGAAATTAATTTTAGATAAAGATCTTTATTTTACCTTGGATTGAAAGAAACAATTTAATTAAACATTAAAAATTTGCATATTATTTGATTTTCTTGATCTGGATTCGAATAGACGAACTATGATATGAAGAAATCGAATGTTCTCGAAGAAATTCTCGACGGCGAAAAACGATAAAAGTAACGAAAAATGAATTTCTAGAAGAAAAGAAAAGAAAATGATTTAAACGCAATGTACTTCTGACCTATGATTTAGTCGTCGAAGACAGAATCAAACATGACGACATAAACATTTCTTTCTTTTTTCTTATTATATTTCATTTCAGTCAAGTCCAAACTTTCTCTTTAGATATGATTAGTTATTTCAGCAGGCCCCGTTTTTCTTTTGTTCTTTCTTTTTTTTTTCTTACGTTCTTTGTATTTACCAAAAAGAAATTTCGCCATCACCCATATTTTTATCTTCTCTTTTTTTGCTTTTAGAACATGTGGTTTTAACTTCATTAATGAGTTCGTCAAATCCCAAATCGAAACGAACACTTTCAAAGTAAAACCAAAAAGAAATCAAAACGAGTTTTTCTTTTTAAAAAAAAACGATTCCATTTTAGTGAAAGTACAAAACCATCATCATCAAAAAGGTTAAAGGAACAAATATTGAAGTTGAATTCTTATCTAAATCCGTGTTGTTTGTTTTTAGAAAATTTCGAAATGAAAATGAAAAACGTCGCCGAGATTTATTTAGTCAATTAATTGCAAATTTAGAAAATATTCTCAATATTGAAAAAGATGTTTCATCAAATGATCAAACAAATAAATTAGACAAAGCATCGATTCTACGTGAAACTGCCATTTATTTAAGAAAACATCAAAATGGTAAAGTTTGAAGAAAAGAAATGTAAAAAGAAAATTTGGATTTGTCAAATAGATTTAACTCATGAAATAAATCTTTCGAAAACAAATTGTGAATCGACAAATGAAGAAAATGAAGAAATATTGGATATTTCCTGGAGACCACCGACAAATTTAGTAACAAACGAAGAATGGATTCAAACGACTATTGAAGTAAAATCAAATATATTCAATCGAATCTAAAAGAAACGACATTTTTTCTTTTAGTCAATGAATTGTTTTTTTCTCGTTGCTAAATCTGATCCTCATAATGGACAAATTGTTTATGTTTCAAGGAATATTAGTTCACTACTCGACTATTCTCAAGTCATTTTCTTTTCTTTGATGAAAAACTTTTTCCGAAATTTTTCTTTTTAGAATGAATTATTAAATCGTTCATTATTCGAATTAATTCTTCCACGTGATCATGATCATTTACGTGATTATCTTTTAAAAGATCATAAAGGTTTGAAAAACAAACTAAAAGAAAAGATTTAATTTGATTGTGAATAGTTCTTGAAAAGTGTCATTTATCATGGAGACGAGCAACAATTGATGAATATGAACAATGTACAATCATCGGAGCATTTCGACAAAGTTTGATTTTGCCAAAAGAAAAATCAAATGGAATTTGTTTTCTCGTTTTTTTAGTTAAAAGAAAAGATGAAGAAAACGATGAGAAATACTTAATGTCAATTGTTCAAGTGAAAACTTTAGATCGTTCATTAACAATAACAAATCATCACTCAATAAACGAATTTTCAATTCGATTAAATCTTCAAGGAAGATTTATTCATATCGATATAAAGTTCGTTTTCGCATTTTCTTTTTTCTCATTTCTTTTTCTCTTTTTTTTCAAGTACTCGACAATATCTTGGTTATAGTTCATATGAATTGATCGGACATACATTTTTTGATTTTGTTCATCCAGATGATTTGCCGATTATTTTTCGTGCACAACAAATCTGTTTGTTTGACGCATTTTCAAATGATTTTATATGAAATTTTTTATTTTAGGGAAAGAAAATGGAAGTGGAAAAAGTGAACCATATCGATTTCTAAGTAAAGGACAACAATGGATTTTTATTCAAACAAATTGTCAAGTTCAAATCAATTCATGGACGGGAAAACCTGAAAGTTATCTTTGTATTTCAAATCCTTTACAAAAGTACTTTTTCTTAAACGTTTCTCATCATTTTCCTTCATCTCTTTTTGTGTTTAGTTCAACTGATTTTATCCAAAGACATTCGTCGAATAAATCAAATTCTTCTCAAATGACAATTAATTCAAGTAAAATCCAAAAATTAATCGTCTTTATTGAAATTCTTTGCTGATTTCAGTTCAATCTCCAATAACAACAACAAATGTAATTGTTCCACCAAAATTACCAACAGGAAATACTTCAGCTGACACCCAAATAACCGTATGCTTTTTTTCTTTTGAAAACAAAAAATTTCTTTAGAAAAATGTGTTTTTTAGTCATTTTTATCTCAACTTGATAATGATTTATATCGATCGACAATGAAAGAGAAATTAAACGAACGTCGATTGTGTAAACAAGCAGAAATTCGTGTACGTGAAGAAGAAATCAATGTTATTGAAGATCTTATTCAATTTATCAATGAACATGAAACAAAACGTGCGATACAATCTCCTAAAAATCCGACATTAAATCCATCGATACGTCAAACGACAACAACATCTTCATCTTTTCAATCAAGTCCACATCAACAACAAGGTTTTCATTTCTTTTCTTCTTTTTTCTTAATGTCAGTCATTTCTTTTTCTTTTTCTTTTTAATTAGATCGAATAACAGGATTAGAAAGTACATGTGATCCATTACTTATGCACTTATCTTTACCATCTTCTATTGAAAATTCTTCTCCTCAATCTTCAACAAATCTTTTAACAAAAGAAGAATCAATTTTGGATCGTCTAACATATCCATCATTATTTTCTCCTCAACAAACTCCATTCAGTATTTCATCACCAGCAACTCCATTTTCGATTCCATCACGTCCTTCGCCTTTAACTTCTTTACCTTTATCTGTTTCTCCAAATCCTTCATCACCATTTCCTTCATCAACACATGAAACTCAACATATGATTCCTCCAACCACATCACCACATTCTTCATCATCATCATCATCAACCACAACAACAACAACAACAACAGCAAATCCAAATCCATTGCCAACAGAACAATCACAACAAAGAAAATCTTCTTTTAATCGTTCGTTACCACATAGTCTTGTTTCATAAATAACATTTTGTACATAATTAAACTATTCTTGTTTTTGTTTTTCTTACTCCTTGTGAAATAAACCTCGGTTTATTAACTATTATCAAACAATCATTTCATGAAATTAATTCAAATCTTTTCTCAAATGCTCAATATATCAAATGAAATACTGAAGAACAATTCACATTTGACATCGAAACAAAATATAATAGAAGAAAGATTTGCTCTTTATATCTTGATCATCATTCTAAATTAGTTGACTCAATTTAATGTTCATCATTGATCTTGATCTTTGAGAAAAAAAAGAATAAATCTAAGAAATACTTTCCACATCTATCGAATTGGCCAATCGAATTTGTTTTGCTTTTCTTCAGACAGAAATTCAAATTGTGACAATCTTTCGTCTATGTATACATTAGCACAATGATGTTTTCTTTACTTGTCTGTTAAGAAAAACAACTATTTCATAACGAAAAATGTTAACAATTATATAATCAAGCCAATGAAATGTTCATTTGAATTTGGAAAAACATTTTCAAAATTTCATTTCAAACGACAATTGAAGATTTCTGTACGAATTTGATTAAAAGATGAAGAAATGCTTGTCTCCTGACGAACGAAAAAGAAGAAGAAAACACTTAATGTCACACAGATATGTTGGCGTCATTGTTGAACACTCTTCAATGAATTTGTCTCGAAAGAACTTCTTTCGATGTCAAAACAAAATACGAAATTCGTTATTTCGTCATATAACTTAGTTTAGAACAATAGAAATCATTGATGCAGAAAAACGTACTCGATCACCTTTCTTATAAATATAATCAAATTATTTGAAAGATAAATCATTTCATTCTCAAAGATTCGTGATGTGTTTACCCGTAAGATTTGAGTATTTTGAATTCTTCAGTCAATTCATTTTTTTTTCTTCTCGTAAAGATTTGTTGTGGATTTGGATCAGATGGTGGATGTTGCTGTGGAATTCCATGTGATTGTTGTGGATCAACTGGAGGAATCGATGGAGGGTATTTCATTTGTTTTCTATTGAATAATTTTCTTTTGAAAATTCTTCTTTTGTATTTAGACCAATTCGAACTCAACCGATGGGATTCAATTGATTAATATACAAAAATATTCTTGTTATTGTTTTATGAAAAATCAATAAAAGATGTTCGCGTGATTTGAAATTGTTAAGATAATTTGAGAAAAGTGAGAAATGAGTGTCATATGTGATTTCTCATTTGTAAATGAACAAACATCTGTTGATCGAATGAATTTTGTCGACGAATTTGCCAAAATATTCACTGAAACAATCGTCAAACAACAACAAATCTTCACACATAGACAGAAATTCTTTGTCAATTGAGATTTGTGTGTTATATGATCGTTAATTTAGTGTATAAATGTAATCGATGCCGACATTGATCAAGTGTGACATGATCAGAAGAAAAGAAAATCACGATGACAATATTGATTGATCGATGTTCGACTATATTGTCTTTAGATACACATTTCAAATAAGTAATTGGACACGCGAATTTAATCAAATATTTGTTCATTTCCTTTTTTCACACTTCGTCTTCAATGTACAAAAAACGAAATTTACTTTTTTGTTCTTCTTCTTCTTTCATCGAATATCAACATATGTTTTCATTGTTCAATTTGAAAACAATCAAATATTTTCGTTTTCGATTCGATGAATTTTCAAGTGGATAATTATTCTAGTCGATCACCATCGTTATGTCAAATGATTAAATCAGAAGAAAAACGACATTGAAGAGGGAGGAGATTGCTGTTTGACGCCATTTCAAGTATTTGTTTGACAACTTTCTTTTCTTTTTATTTTAAAAACAGAAAAATCTTTTTATTTACAAAAACCAGATTTGAATTGATGAATGTCGATGTTTACGAAGATTTCCATAGAAAAGTCGATGGTAGTTAATTTGATCAATTGATTTCTTCTTCTTTTTCTTTTTTCTTGAACGTTGAACCAAATGAATTGTTTTGGAAATCTTTGGTGTTGATGTTCGAGGTTGAGTATTGACATCTTCTCTTGGAATTGGTGTACTTGCACGATCGATTGGTCGATGTGACCACATATCATTCACATATTCCATTGCTTTCAAAAACAATTCGATAAATGAAATGAAACGAACAGGAGGAAAAACATCGACCGACGGATTTTTTTTCTTTTCGTTCGGAAAATGTTTTTATTGGAGAAAAGAAAATGAAATGAACCAATGAAAAGAAAAAAATGTCCTTTTCTTTTTCTTATCTCAAATAGAGATGACATTCTCATGTGTCACTTTTCACATTAACTTTTCTTTGTCTTAGACGAAAGCCAAATCAACTTAATGACATTCTCGTGCTCATCATAGATAAAATTCATTTCGACGAGTAATTATCTCTATCATTAACCAAATTATATTCTCAAATTCTTCGCGTTTCTTTCTTTTTCTTTCATCAATATCAAATTCAAATTCATACAAACATTGTAAAGATATTTTCTTCCGTATTGATGAAAATCAGTCAATTCTCGACTGTTTAATATCTTTCTTTGGAGAAGATTTTGAATTCGAATTGATGTTCGAAAATTCTTTGCCAACAATCAGTTTCGATAATGATACGAATTAGAACAGATTAGCAAAGAAATGTTGTAATTCGAAATGTCATTGATGATTAAAATAATGTTTCGATAAAAATTGGTGTGAAATCTTTTCAATTAGATGAACGTTTTTCACGTCAAAGATATGACTAATTAGACAAAAGTAGACGAGAAATCATCGATATGAGTTACGTGAAAACAAGAGAATTAAAACTGTAGGAGAACAGATTCCACTGTGAATAACTCGCATTTTCGTATTGAAAGAGAAAAAAAGACATCGGTGGAGGAAACAGAAGGTAGATCGATTCATTTTTTATGTTCAAATGAACAATAAGAAAAAAAAAGAGACGATTGTCAGTTGACGAACAATATTCTCAAGTGGCTAATCTTCGAGACAATTCTTTGATCAATACGGTTATAACGTTCAACCATTGATAACTAATGAGCTTTAGACACACACACGTTTAGAAATCGATGTTTAATTCACCTTTTGTTTGTACACTATGATGATGATCATCATCAAAAAGATGAACTTAATCATCCATATACATTTCCAACAAAACAAAGAGAAGATCAATGAGTGAAATCAATGCACAACTCTCTTGTTTTTGTTTTTGTTTTCAAATGGAATTTTGGTTGAAAAGAAAATTCCTCAAGGCGTTACATGATTTCCATTTTGAACAAATGTTGTTCTTTTTGTTTGTTTATTTATCATTGGACACGTTCTTCATTTCCGTTATTGACATCAATTGTTCATAGTGTGTTAACGGATATTTCAATATTAACTTTATGTGATTTATTATTTTCATTTGATTTTCGAAGAAATGAAACAAAGTTTCTTTTCGATTTTCATTATTTACAAAAGATTAGTCATCATGAACTTTACATATTCTTTCTTTCGTTTCTTTCGTACGACGACAATCGATTGTTATACAATTTCTTTGTCTTTGTCCTTAAAGGAAAGTCGATGTTTAACAGTAAAGTAATGTTAATGAATTTGGATTGTTTAAATTCTTCAATTGAATATTCATTAAATCGAACAAAATCAATTGAAATTCTCAAATGGAAATTGTTGGAATCAAATGAGAAAAATCTTTTCTCCAAATTTTCTTCTTTAATCATTACAAATTCATTTTCTTCAAATGATTTTTTAAATCTTTTGAAAACTTCTCAAATTCAATCATCAAAATCTGTTTCTTCATTAATTCTTTACATAATTATCACCAATCTCTTGTTAATCTTCATGTCCATCTTCTTTTATATGTTAACATATCTTCATTTAAAGAAATGTCGATGTTTTTTCAAATTAATTTGCTTTTATTCGGTATTTTTCATTATTTTATTACAAATGATCTTTCTTATGGAAAATATTTTACAACTGAAGACTTATTTCAATGAATCGATCAATCAAATTTATATTTTCTTTCAACAAAAAACTTTTTCGAAGAAAATTTTTCACGAATTTTCCTCAAAATGTAAGTCGCTCGATTGATTTCATGTTTTCATACCGAATTTTCTTTGTCGTTTAGCTTTATCCACGATCTTTCACAATTCGAAATTGTCGATAATGAAATCCTTTGGAGAAATTTATCATTTGAGAGAATTTAATGAATTAATTCCAAATATCTCTGAGAATTTCAATTCTTTAAATTCTTCTTTATCAAAAATTGAAAATTTCAAAACCTTTTTCAAAGAATTTACAAAATCATTTGATGATTTCTTTAATTTAAATGGCAAATTTTGTTCTATGATGGACAAAAACAATGAGAATGAGATGAAAAAATATTTTCTTGAAATCATTTCGTCAATTGAAAATGAAATGAAGTTTTTTGTGGAAATTTTCAATGAACAAATCTTAAAGAAAATCAATTGGACTTTCTTTCATGAAAATCTTCGTCAACAAGTTCATTTTATTTTTTCATTCATTTCAACTTTATCATTAATTTTAATTTCTTTAATTTTATTTCTTCCATCGTTTTTCATTTGGATTTTTACACTGAATTCACTTTGTTTTCAATCGAATTCCAAATCAGATCTTCATCAATTACAAACAATTTCATATGAACGACAAAGATATTCAACACATCAGCACAGGTAAAAGAAGATTTTCAATGAAAATACGAAACAAAATCTTCGATTTCATAGAAATCATCGATCCAAAAGACAAATTCGTAAAAGAAATGCAAATCGATCTTATTCGTTAACATTAAATAATTTCGTTCGTGGAAAATCATCGAAAATTTCCTCATCTTATTGTTTGATTTGTTCAATTCGAATTTCTTTTACAATTCTTTTCATTTCCTCAATTATTCTTTTATTAATCAGTTCGATTTTCTTTGCTTTGGACATGTTTTTCCAAAGTTCTTGTCATTTAATTCACGAAAAACAACATGTTTTGATTTCGTACATCACAGGTGAAAAAAGTTTATTCGAAAAACTCTTTTCAAATGATTAATTTTATTTTTTAGAAAATTTCTTGAAATCCATTGATGAATTTAATGTCAATTCAACATTGACGAATTTAATTGACGATTGTCGAAATGAAAAACATTTTAGTCAAAGATATTTGGAGAAATTTTCAATCGAATTCAAAGATGAATTTTCTCCAATGTTAAAGAAATTTAATGAGAAAATTTATAAACAATTTCAAAAATCAAAGGAAATTCAAAGTATTTCATCAAATATTGAATTAATTCGGAATTTTATTCATTTAATTCCTTCGGAAAATCTTCAAAATCGATTTTATTCCATTGAAAAAACATTTCGACAAGTTCAACTTCTTTTTCAACAAATTCTTCAGGAAAATTCTCATTTATCAAAGAATTTCTTAACAAAAACATTTCATCAAGTAATTTCATCTGAATTTCACATTTTCGACAAGAAAATCTTTCTTTTCTTCAAATTTAGTTGGAAATTTTCTTTGAAAATCTCATTGAAAGTAATTTGGATTCATGTCCATTACCAATCTTCGATCTAATGAAATTAGATGAATCAATTTGTCATCGAACACTTGAAAAAGTCAATGGTTTATGGTTCAAAATTCTCTTCTTTATTTTTTCAAATCTCATTTTTCTTTGTATTTTTGCTTTTTATCTCTTTAAAAAGATTTTTTAGAATATCTTTCTCTCGCTTTTTATGAAACAAAGAAATTTGTTCTTATGTTTCTCATTGAACCAAAAAGATCGATTTCGAATTCGTTGAAGGAAATATTTTTAAAAAGAATTTCTGAAGAAAAAGATTTCAATAAGTTATGAAGATTTTTTCAGAAGTTGAAAGCATTTTTTATTACAAATCTTGAGACTTTTTTGAGAAATATTCATTCATTTCAATTCTCGAAAATAATTCGAATGTTTCTTGAAAAAGATTTCCAAGATTTGAAGACTTTGTAATACACATTTTGAGTTTCAACAGAGAAGGTTTTTTCTCAGAC